>JAKNSH010453942.1:0-12851 GCA_027790015.1 Cymbopogon flexuosus
TATGAGAAAAAATGTGCTCATTCTCTATGCAATGATTAACCTATTTAAATCCAATATAATGCCACTCTCATTTGTAAAAGTGAGAGCTTTACTTGCATATAGAACACTATACAAGCGAGGAAAAAGTTACCCCTCGTAACATCACCATCCTATCCTCTGCTTGTACTGTACAAGCATGTGTGAATATCCAGGCTTTTTGGGATGCTCAATAGAAAAGTTATTATTTGCACATGCCTCACCTATTTTCAGATGATTTTGAATGCCATTTAATTTAGCATACCTCACCTATTTTTTAGATGATTTTGCAAACCTTCAAACTTATACAATTGATTTGTTATACTATACCAACTGAAATTCATAGATTGCTTTTATTGACTCCGTTGCAAATTATAAAACGTTTGACTTTTTTAACCCCAAGTTTGACCGCTCATTTTATTTGAAAAATTGTGTAAAATATGACATCTTTTGTTGTGTATTGCTTTATTAATAAAATTTCTTCAAGAATGATTTAAAATCGACTATGTTTGCACAATTTTTTAATAAGACGAGCAGTGAGACTTTGGGTCAAGAAAGTGAAACATCTTATAATTTGGAACGAAGTGAGTACTTATTTTTAGTAAAAACAATTGTAAGGGGAAGTAACCAAATCTTAGTAATTACAAACCTTGGCACAAGTATCACGAGCTTGTTTCCAATCAACCTCACTGTATGGTACAGAATAGAGCTCATCCCTTAATTCCAATATAGTTGGAGTAATTGTTCCGATGAACTTTCTACCAAAGAGATAAGCCATAGGAAGATACACCATACGACAAAATACCCAAAATCGTCCTGAACCAGTACAAAATGAAAAAGGTTTAGTGTTAGGTAATAAGATGCTATTTACAATGGTACAATCATTCCATTAGATTCTCCCCAGGCCTCTTCATTTATGGCTTTAAAACTAGTTTTGGGGCACCATTTTTTCTCTATATTAATACTTGGCATATTGGGTAACACGGCAACCCCAGACATCGTATTAAAAAACAGAGCTTCTCATGCAGGTTTAGAAAACTCATCAACCCTAGCCCCGCCCATATACAATGGCTCAGTAGACCTTGTGAGAATGACTACGACCAGGGTCAGGCCTTAGACGGTATGTGCTTGGTGTGGGACAAACAAGGGGATTATCAAGTTGGACCATAGAGCTATGCTATAATGTGGCCAAGATGAAGTGATCTTTGTTAACTGTAGCCTGAAAATTCGCTATGAGGACAACAGATACAACTCTGAATAAAAAAAGAGCACCTGAAACTGGTTACATTGGACTGGGTTCTGATGCCGATGTGGATCAGAATCAATTATGCTAATGATCTTTCATCAGGTGTGATATTCGGAAAAGACCTTGTGAACTCTCCTGCAAATGGCGTCACCCATGGTCATTAGATATTTCACCAACTTTGATTTTTCTTCATAGATTTCTTGTCAGTATTACTTATTGCAGTCATCCTTTGCCCTTTTAGCTGTGCTTGCGGAGGAGGCGTCAAAGATCGCTTCTACATACAGTGATGTGTTTATTGCCACAATACTAGATGTATAGATAAATGCAAATAGTTTCATATGGGTTCCTACTTGGGAGTTGCTATTGTGTTACAAGCCCACTAATGGGAACGTTAAAAGAAAGCTGCCTATTGTTGGGAAGGGTTTAACTGTTGACAGGTTTGTACTTTGTAGTACTTGCAAATTATTTAGTGGATTTATGAAAACATGAAGGTGGAACATTTTGTTAATTTTCTTGCCTATGAATCCAATAGTAGCTACAACATTAAGATCAGGCCAGGCTGCAGCATCGAACTGATGAAATTTGGCATGGGAGGCTCTGGAGCTGTATTGGTGCAGCTAAAACTTCTAGACAAATCAAGCCCCTTGGATTAGAGGTACTTCATTTTTCACAGCCTCAAAATTTATTTTTCACAGCCCAAAGGTACTTCATTTTGTTTCTTCTATAAAGGTGTAAATGGTCTGTCCTTTGGGCTTAGCCATGAATTCAGTTTCTGCCATTTGATTGACCAGTGACTTTACCCATGTAGGCATGTAGCGTCCTATTTAGCAAATTTGTTAGCATCAGACTGTTCACCAACTCCATTTTGCATCTTTGTACATTTACTACAGTGCTTCCATCATAGTTGCTTATCTCATGAGATTAAATAGAAATCACCTGAAGGTCTGAACTCTCTTTTCTTGGAAAGAGAACATGTATCAACAGTCTGACACATTCAGAAAGTCTTGCATTTCTCTACAGTTGTTTTCTTTTTCTGATTCCAATCGCATTCTTTGGGGCCCTTCATGGAAAAGCGTGGAAGAACCCTTATTTAGATATGAACAATCCAAATTTTAGTCGTTGTACAGAAAGGAAAGTCAGCATATGACATTCATGTTGCTGTTGTCAAGGTAGTTGGTTTGATCAGGGACTGATCTCTAGAGGCATGATCCTGTTAGGCCTGATCTCTGCACTCGGACACCGTCAGGCTCACAGTGTTGTTCCAGATCAGCACCGTCCCAGAGTTGCAGACCAAGAAGAATGACACTAGGATTTGCGTCTCACCAGCAGGCTGCACATCCTATCGAAGGCCCAGAGATGCACTGAGTTTGTTTAAATAACCCCACAGTGATTGTAAATAATGTGTTCACTGAAGCTTGACAGCTTTATGTACGGATGCATATCCAGTGTACAAGGTTGGGAATTATGTTAGTTTGCAAATGAAATTTGTCACATGAATTCAATCGTGTTTTGAGATTTACTGTAGCATTAGCACGGGCATACTACTAGTTATAAATAAGTGATAAGTGATATCGTGGACATATACTTATCAATGGGGTAGATTTGTGGAGATGAGGCAACCGGAGGTGGCCAACAATATAGAAAACTGAAAACAAAATATAGGGTATTGTGAGCTTTGCAGAATCACACCAACAACATAGTAATGCAAAAATTACGCCTGTGCTGAGTAGTGCATGGCAGTTCTCTCCCTGTGATTGTTATTGTATTTTTATATATAAGAAGGTAGGTTAATAATTAATAAAGAAATGGAATGAAATTAGATAGGAATATCCTGTGTCCACTACCCACACTCCTAGCCCTATGTGCTGGCCTCCCAGGCAGCCCGTATTTCCCTTTGTCCCGGTCCCCAAAAGTTTTGCCGGCTATCCTCAAAGGCTTCAGAATTATGAGGGACATTATATTACCCAAATCAAAGGTTCACAGATAATTATATTGAGATACTAACATGTACCTGGATGAATTGGAAGAAAGTGTGGGACAAGCCATAATTCAGGAATTACTGGATTATTTCCAGACCAATCATACAAACCCATCACCTTCATTTAGAAAGATAAGATCCTTGAATTATTCAAATCCAACTCACAAATTGTAAGTTACATAAATAGTCTAATTTATGCATCCTGTTTCTGGAAGATAAGATCTTTCTTCAAAGAAGAGCCATAAGAAACATAACAATATTAAAATTTGTAACAATATTTTAGATTTTAAAGTTTTTTCATAGATCAATAGCACCATGTTTATACTCTAGATAAACCCAGGTATGGACACTTGGTAGCCAGATCAAGCTATGTCAAATTACTACATTCAACTCGAATTCAAGTAAAATTTTTCTATTGCAAAAAATAAAAGATTCTTTAGCGTCCTAATTTAAAACAAAAACAATGTTATGATAATCAACACCACTATCAAAGAATTAAAAAATTGGATTGTTTAGTACTCAAAATCTAGAATATACTTATTGTTTTGAAAGGCGGCATTCATATTTGGATAGGCTTATTGCAAAATATTTATATATGCAACCCAGTGGCCTTTAAATACTCATATATTGATATGAAAGATATTTCATTAAATGTCATACCGAGAACCATATCTTTCCCCACTGCGGAATTGCAGCTGCACTTCCATGAGATAATATCCACTGTCGTCCTTTGGTCAATGCAACATTGGTGCGCTCTTCACCAATAAGTCTTAAGGCAACATAGTTCAAGCATGAGCCGAACATGGTGCTTGGTCCCAACAGTTGTTTACCCCAACCACCGTCTTCATTCTACAAGGACCATGTTACATAAAAGATTTCTAATTTCCCTTAGGAATGGACCAAACAATATTATATGAAAGCAAATAGATAGACTGTCATAAACGTGCCTGATGATTGTAAATATAGCGGCATATCTCACGTTGATGTTCTTTAGATAGGACGGTATTGAGTGATCCAGTGGTATATAGAGCGAATACCTGAAATGATTTAGAATTGTCATAGTGTTGCATGCAGATCACCTACTATGGTATACATTTCCTGCACTGCTCACAGTTTGTTAAGGATGTCTTAGAATAAAGGATTAAGCTGAATTCCTATTTCGATCTATTACTGATATTTATTCTAGCAATTAGACAATAGCATAAACACAATATTTTTTCCTCTAAGTTTACGGTACTCTTGTATGGCATATGCCAATTAATAATGAACTAGCAGGGCGTAGCATCGAACATAAACTATCTAATTCTTTTTTTAACACAAAAACTATCTGATTCAAGTTAAATGACACTGTCAGTTTCAAATTAAATATATACCAGGAGAGGCATGATGAATAAAATGCCACTATAGTCTGCTGGCCAGCACCCATCATCTGCCTGCAGACTTGAATGTTGAGCGAGGGCTCGCCTCAAAGCTGCTAAGATGATCTCCTCTGTGACTTCTACATTTTCAGCGAGCTTGGCGGGTGGAGGATCCACCTGAAGATCTTTATGTTTTGCATACTGCAGTAGAGCACAGTTTAGTTTATG
Source organism: Cymbopogon flexuosus (assembly GCA_027790015.1). Classification (NCBI taxonomy): domain Eukaryota; kingdom Viridiplantae; phylum Streptophyta; class Magnoliopsida; order Poales; family Poaceae; genus Cymbopogon; species Cymbopogon flexuosus. The sequence continues at coordinate 4,826 of JAKNSH010453942.1, forward strand.
AAAATTATAATGGTATATAGGCCAGGAATAGTTAAATCATTTGTACAAATACAACTAATATAACTAGAACAATCTTTCACACAATGAAAATTAAAGAAGAAAACTATTTTTGGGATCTTGTTCTAATATTAAGCTAAGCTGGCAATTTCAAAACTAATGATTCTACCCGGTGCTCAACTAGAGTAGAAATCATAGCATGGAGCAGGCTCCAAAGTGCTAGACAAGGACAACAACAAGACTTTCTTTTGTTATGCTACGAATGATTTTGCATAGTCCAGGATCTTTTCCTCGACTAAAGAACCATTTTGTGACACAAGGTTGATATGTGTCTTTGTGTGTCAAGTTTGTGATGAATTATTGTTGGAGATGATCGGCTTTAGTTGAGTTTGAAGAAAAACCATTGCATAGGTGCATGTGCAACATATCTCTTGGCAGTGTTGGTGTGCACAGGTGTGCTCAAAGACAGTCGATGGACATGAAGAAAGTCAAGTAGAGACGTGTCATGCCAATGGACTGGGAGCAGTGAAGGATGAACATCAGGCTTGGACCGAGGAACCAAGATGACCGGAAGAGTACTCGTGGTGGCTGACACTTGGGACATCAACAAAGCGAGCATATGAGGAGTTGATCATGTTGACCAAGTTAACCAGAAGCGCTAGAGGACTTGGTGATCGGCAGTGAAGAGCAATGGTGACACGTGTCTAAAGAGTGTAGGAACTGTAGCGGATACACTTCTCTAGTGGGGTTTGGTGGTTCCGTCGTAAAACCATCATAGCACAGTTTGTTGGTTTGGTCTCAAAACTAAGCACTACTGGAAACTTGAAATTCCCTTATGGTGCACTACCGTCAAGGAAAATAAAAATATCGTCATAAAGTGTACATATCGTCATAAGAAATAAAAATATCGCCATGAAATTTCTTACGGTGCACTTACCGTAAGAGAAAATAAAAATACCATCAGGGCTGGCTCGACAAGGTAATTCCAGTTTTGCTTGATGTTGGTCAGGGAATTTCAAGTTTCCAGTAGTGTTAAGCGTGTACTATTAGGTGGTTTGGCCCTCAAACCACTGGCAGACATTTTCTTAGGTTTGCGCCTCAAAACTTGGTTTCAAGTTTCCTTTCCTAGTGTACCTTTCATCTCCTTTTGTTGCATTTTGTTGTTCCAATGAGGGGATGTTTTGATAGTTTGGATATGTACTAGGACCTTTGATGATCTACCAAGTGGTCGGATTCATCTTGAGCATGAAAACCATCCCTTTGAGAAAATTGAGAAAACCTTAACTTTCTTGATGGATTTTGAGATCATTTTAGATTTGCCAGGGTAAGGGTGTTGATGCTATGAGATATATTCTCAACACTCCTATGAACATTCCTACAAAGTTTCAAATTGATCTCTAAGCTGATTTGGTCTGAATTCTAGCCTTTGGAACAATTTTTCTATTCCCTTCCCCAGACCCCGCAGTGCAGGAGCCTACGGCACTGGGTACGCCCTTTTATGGAGCTGAAATTTGGTGTGCTGTTAGCTTAAGGTGTCTAGAGGGATGGTTAAAAGTTCATCGTCTGGTAGTACTTTTGATTTTTTTTTCCCTCTCAAAATCACGTAGTATTGTCCTGTTCAACAGGACATGTCCGCTATATATGCATATATAACAGGTCTAGTATGAATTGTGGCTTTGTGTTTTCTGTTTGTCCTCTACCGTGATAGCAGGCAGGTCTGCTCCAGCTCCCGGACAAGTCGGTTGTGACCAGTTTTAGTGAAGCTGGCGTGACTTTTGCTCCATCTCGGCCCTGTTCTGTTTCATCTTGTTCTCCCTTGTGCATTAAGTTCATTTGGTCACTAGTTGGCTAGAGTGACCTCCCATGTCCATGTTTGGTGCTTTGGGGTAGATTTTGAGACAACGGCCTCATTCGAAAGAAAATTGGAACCCCCATGTCACCTAGTAATAATGATTATGGTGATTCAACATGTTCACTATTATGCAAGGATTAAGTCTCACATAATGAAAATAGATTGAGTTGATTAGTGCACCACTAGGGTAGACTAGTTGAATATATTGAAGACACACTAAACCTTCAAACAACTTAGACATCCAAGAAACAAAACTAGGCATCGGTGAGGCCAGTCTTGGTAGTCAGGTTTCATAATAGTTTTAAAGAAGAGAGACTCTAAAAAAAAAATAGATAATTTCTATATTCATTGATTAAGGTGTCAATTGATGTGGCGGTGTAATTAAAATGTAGAGATAGATTGAGTGATGAAAAAAATGGTTTAAGAAATATAGAGATGTTTTATATAGATAGATAACCGAGAGACAACAAGATATGTGATTTGATACAAAATATATTTCCGTTCAAATGATCAATTCCACATATATGAATATGCATAGAAACTACCTGTGGTTTAATTTTTAGCTTTAGGATTGCTTTTGGCAAATATGCTAAAATGGCACAACATTAATAAAGGCATAGATGGTCAAAGTTTTATGGGAGTAAACTGAGATTCATGTGGATAAAACTAGTCTACATTTTTTTAACTTATGGGAGCCTTGAAAACTATAACGTAAGGCCCCACTGAGAAGCAGAAACTTGGATTCTTTGTATGTTCGTTAATTATATATCATTAATTAGGAGTTAGCACATTGCTTGATGCTGCTATAAATCTGTTTCATACAACCACTGTTGCTTGTTGATAAATGTGGGTCGTTGTCCTAGCAACTCCGTACCTACTGGAGATACTTTTGCAGACAAGCCAGTACGGAGTACAAAGCAAACCGGTTGATGGATGCCATAAATTCAATTCGATTCAATTGTACACCTTGGGTCCATCAAATTGATTTGGTACTTAAGACCAGATCAGGTCAGGATAATTGAAAGGACTAAGACTTGATCAGGTCTTGCATTCTTCATGGAGATTTTCCAGATCGCTGCTTGGGAAATTTGGAAAATGAGGAACAAATTGGTATTTGACAGTGTGCAAGCTTCCTTCAATAGATGGGTTCAGAACTTCAAAGCAGAGGCTTCTCTGCAGTCGCTCAGAATTAGAGAGGAGATCAGAGCCGTTTTACTGCTTTGGCTTGACGCCCTGTTATTTCTTTTGTGTTCGAGCTTTAGGTTGTGTTATTAGTTGGTTTAGTTTGCTTGTCAGTCACCGCCCTCCCCTCCCCCCTTTTGTAAGTATTCCTTCCTGTACTCCTGTTTGAGCTTTATTTATGAAAGTTTTTGCACCATGGGGATCTCCCCCACAGTCTTTCCTGTCAAAAAAATGATTTGGTACTGGCGTACAACGAGGAGTTTAAGATGGTATTTGCACTTGGTGAAAAATTGAATTAGTACCATCACTGTTTCTATATATAGCAAAATGCTAGTCCCGTGAAACAGACTAAATCTCGTGCTGGGCTGAAATACTGATCGGTGGTTGGTTGTCCATACCATTGCAGAGGACCAGAGGTGGCACCCAACTTGTTCAGACCAGTGTCTTAAACTTACAGCCTAGAGGCGGACCGTTGCCCAAGCACTGGCTAAAAAATATAGAAGATGGTTGTTGGTGACATTAAAGGGCCTCTTACTGTGGAGGTTTCTATTTATCTGCATGGTAGCAAAGCAGTACCAAAAGATGTGCGCTGCAAGGGCTTCAAAGCTCCAAGAGCGCTCATGCCGAGCGGTTGCTGGCCATTGGTTTTTAGGCCTTCAGCTGCTGGTCGTTTTTATAGTAGCCCGTGGCGCGTTTGTAGCTTGTTCTCTGTGAGTTGGTGCGAGTGGTGTGCTGTACTCAGGGTTGAGTCCTTCTAACTGGTGTATTTTTTTTTCTACCTTGATGAAATGATGTGCAACTCTCCTATGTGATTTGAGAAAAAAAAAAAAGAAACCTAGGTACCGATTGTTAAATAAAGCTCTAGGCCTTATTTAGTTCCCAAAATTTTTCTCTAAATTTACTATAAAAAAGAAGATTTCTCATCATATCAAAATGTCGACGTATGCATGGAGTACTAAATATAGATGAAATCAAAAACTAATTGTACAGTTTGGTTGTACTTTGCGAGACGAACATTTTGAGCCTAGTTAATCAATGTTTGGACAATTTTTACCAAATACAAACGAAATGCTACAGTACGCTACAGTGTCACAGCCGTGAATTTGACAACCCAGAATTTGGGATCTAAACATGGCCCTAGTGAACTATATATTGTTCAAGTACAACATATAGGGTCCATTGGGTTGTGAAGTAGCTGCTGCTGCTGGGTGTAGCTGTGGTACGGTCTTGCTCTAACTTTGTGAGTGTTGTTAAAAAAAAAAAAAAAGAGAGATCAGAGGACGCGACCGTACGTAGCAACGGGAGTGGTTGTAGAACAGGATGCTATCATAGTATCTTTGCTAGTAAGTACAGTAGATCATAAAGCATGAACAGCATGCACGAGATGTACGGAACAATAGATGCATGATGCATGGGCCAGTATTTTTTGAAAGCATAGCTAAGCGTCAAGTATGGTCTAGAATCGAAAATCCAGATAATTAAGTTGTTACCTGCATGCGCAAGAGGAGGTCAGAGGACTCCCTCTTCTGGAAGCGGCGCTCCGTGAACTCCCGGCGCACCCTCTCCACCTCGGCGCGCTCCTCCGGTGTGCCGAGCTCGGGGTCGAACTCCCACACCGCCCGCCCGCGGAAGTTGTTGGACGACTTCAGCCATGGTCCAGCCCCCTCGGCGACCTTGAGCCTCCACATGATCAATCGATCGCCGGGTGCAGCGAATTGCAGCAGAGAGGTGGCTAAGCAAACTGATTGTACGTCGTAGTAACCACGCCCAAATGCAGCTTATAGCGAGAGAGAGAGAGCGAGCAGGAAAGCTAGCTCCTCTGATATAGCGGCTGAGAGCATGCTGTGGTGGGGACGCACCAACGCCTAACAGATTTTTGCTCACTAGCCTTGAGAGACCCATAATAACGTTTGAATATCTCCGGCATTAATTAACGACGTGCTATATTGATGATGGTTCATATGCATGATTAGAGCATCCACAATGGTAATAGTTAGTACTAGCTACGTAGTTGGCTGATGTGAATGTAAGAGACAGGAAAAAATGCTATTTAATATCATTGGACCCTTACATTCATCTCACGTGTCTTTGGATTACGTGAAATAGTTGCTCGTCGTCAGTGACTACTGTCTCCTACTTTTTTTTGCCACGTCAAATCTAGCTAGCTAAATAACTAGTTGTTGGGACGCCCTTAGTCAATACAGGAAGTAGTAAGGGACATTCGGGGCCTTGTTTAGATGCAAAAACTTTTAAGAATTTTGCTACTGTTTTATTTTCGTTTGTATTTGACAATTATTGTCCAATCATGGATTAACTATACTCAAAAGATTTGTCAAATTGTACAATTAGTTATTTTTTATCTATATTTACTGTTTGATATATGTGTTTGAATGTTTAATGTGATGGAAAATCTTGTAAACTTTTAGAAATTTAAAGACATCTAAACATGGCGTATAAAAAAAACGAAGGGACAAATCGTACGCTGTCCTTCGCCAGACCAATAAATTCACAACGGCCGCGAAGAGTGCATACACTCCACATACAATATAATAAAGGCTGAACCACCCAGTTGTCTCCGCGAACTGGTGTTTATCTTTTTTTTTCCACAAATACGTAATAGGAGTATCGGGCCCCGCGAAACTATTTCCGCAAATGGAGCCGAAGCTCGGATAGTCCCAACTCCCACCATGAAACCTTTAGTCATATGGTAAAATTTACTGATGCATAACTGTATTTTTGACTAGCCGTAAGAGGCACACAAACGTGTCCAATCTCCAGTATTAACTTCTACGTGCCGTCCAACTGGTGGTTCATTCATGCATGTCTATAATAAAGAAGGAAGAACTATTTATTATAGTAAAGAATAAAGTAGCACTTCAGTGTCTTGACTGTTTGAAAAGGACTACTCCGTACAGTACAGCTACAGGAGTACAAATATAATAATAAATAAAAGACTTTGTTTTTTGGTGGACCGGGATCTCACTATTGCTAGCACTGTTCACCGGACCGGGATCCCCTCACATCATAATGTAGACCCACAGTAACAGATCCCGTCCACAGTAACCGGATCCTGGCCACAGTGCAAACCCGTTACAAAACAGTAAACATCTGCTATGGAACACTATTCAACCGGAACAGTGCCACCACCCGTTACGAAACAGTACAAACCCGTTATGGAACTGTGTCACAGCCGTTATGGAACAGTGCCCGCCTGTCACGACCGTTATGGAACAGTGCCCGCCCGTTATGAAATATTACCACGACCCATTATAGATAGTCCATGCCTGTTATAGAACAATAAATACCCGTCAAGATTGCACGAACTAGGGGTTTGCTGCCGGCGCGAAGCGCGGGTCACAGACTAGTGTATTATATAATATATAATATAGTACTTAATTTGTAACTTGACTACTTACTGTATCATTTTTTTTACAACAACATTTCATTAAGCACAGCAGCAAAAAGCTGCTAGTAACCATACATTGTCCATGGTTACAGAGGACAGTGCCCTTACAATGATGCACTGAGAACGGTGAGCTCCATATGAGCAATGAAATATACAAGGCTGATTGAAAGTATTAGCAACAAGGTGAGCATGTGAAGCTAAATCAGCTAAATCATCAGCTTGCATATTTTCTGATCAGTGAAGGATTTGCAAAAGTAGCATATGTGTCATATTCTTGAGTATATATCTTCATTCGCCAATCTGGAGGGTGGTCATGATCTGAAGAAGCTAGAAAGTCAACAAGGCAATTGTTATCTTATAAGAAAGTGATGTCAATGATCCCGAGAACAGCAGCAACTCTTATGGCTAATGCAAGAGCTCCAGCTTCAGCCATGATGACTGAAGAAGCGTCCTTACCTAATAAGTCTCTAAGCAAATGTTTCGAGAATTGGAGGCAACTTCTTACTTTTCCATACCTTGTTGAGGATAGCAGCAGCCCCTGGGTAGGGAGGTAATGGCTTGAGATTGTAAGTGTATCGTTGTCCTTAGCGAGACCAATAAATCTCAAGTGCCATGTAGACTACAAGTTTCCATACTTGATCAATGCAATGGCACCTCAATATATTGACTGCTTAAATCACTACTACAGATTTTGACATCACTGCCGCCATCAGTGCCGGATTTTAGAAAAAAACGGCACTATTACGAACCGATACTGATGTGGCAGTCGTAGGTTAGAAGCAGCACTGATATGCCTATGAGCACATCACCGGAACTAATAATGGATTATATGTGCCAATTCGTGTTACGATCCGGCACTGATAATGAGTCATCACATCAGTGCCGGTTCGGAACCGGCACTGATAACGGATCACCAATGGCGGTTCGTAACATGAATCGCCACAGATAATGAGTCATGAAAACTCCAAATGACATATTGAAACATCAAATAATTTCGGTTGAAGAAGTCATGTACATAAGAGTTGTACAACTCATCAAGATGTACAATTCTTATTTTGGTCATTTTCCCATAAGACAAAGTGAAAGCAACATTGTTCATAAAATTTACATCTCTCTTATAGTTTAGAGAACTCTATGAAACTATATAAGTGATATGTAAATTTTGTGAACAACGATACTATCACTCATCGGATGAACAAATGATTTAGATAAAGTTTGTAGATCTCGAAAAGTTATGAAATTTTATAGTTGATAACTTTTTCATATAAATTCATCTTGCCATGTAAATTGCTTCTATATTTGAAAAATTTAAAATTTAAATTTTTAAACGACCTCGGATGGAAAAATAACCTAAATAAAGTTTATAGATCTCAAAAAGTTATGAAACTTTATAGTTGGCAACTTTTTCATTTGAATTCATCTTGTCATGCAAAACTGCGTCTGTATTAGCTCAAATTTCAAATTCAAATTTTGTAAACAACCTCGGATGGAAAAACAACCTAAATAAAGTTTGTTGATCTCGAAAAGTTAGGAAACTTTGTAGTTGGCAACTTTTTCATTTGAATTCATCTTGTCATGCAAAACTGCGT
>JAKNSH010453974.1:0-13823 GCA_027790015.1 Cymbopogon flexuosus
ATGCCGTTGGAATTTTATTTTGATTCACGGTACTTGTTGGCTTCTAGACGAATAAATAGAGTATACTCATGTTCAGGCAAGGGCAAATTAGGCAAACCACATTGACAGAGCACAACTCTGGAGCTTAGAGTACCAATCTAGCCAAACACCCCCCACAGACAGCTCCAACTCCACTCAGAGTCAGCTCCAGCTGGATTTCTGGAGTGGAGCTGCTCTGACTGGAGTTGGAGCCATGCCAAACAGGCCCATAGTGGTAGACGCTCCAGTGGTGGTCGTGGAGCTCTGGACTCACGGTTTCACCGAGGTTCGCGTCCGTCGTCTATCAAATTGGGATGGTTTCGATGATCTTCTTAAGTATCTGATGGTTATGGAACCTTGGATGGTTTCGGTGAGCTTCTTAAGAACGTGATGTTTGAATCGATGTATAGTTGTAGAGTTTGTTTGTATACATAGGTGTGTATGAGGTGTGTATATGTGGTGTTGGTGTGTGTTTTATTCATGAACAAATGCCATAGCTATACCTAGATGAGAGACGTCTGGAAAAAAATTGGGAAACCCAGCAAATTAAACAACCAGCACAAATGCTCGTCGATATTGTTGTTTTTGTGCCACCTGAATATAGGCATTTGTTCCGTGAGTTTGCGTATTTTATTATTATTATTTCACTGTAGACTTTTTTGTTCTACCTGAATAGCCATTTGTTCGATTGCACAAGTAGATGTGCTCCATTTATATAATCTTTTGCATTCCTAAAATAATGGGTGAACTAGATTACTTTAAAACTAAAACCAAAGACCATTTAAAAAAATCTATATGAATTTCTTCATGCTCCTACAACAACACAATGGAGCGCTGTATTCTTAGTTATATCAATGGGACTCCAAAACTTACTTCATATTAGGAAGTCAAAGTCGATGACGGTCGGTGCGTTCTCAGATGCTGACTGGACAGGTAGTGTTGATGATCGACGATCTACAGGTGGTTTTGTGATATTTCTTGGCCTCAACTTAATTTCACGGAGTGGAAGAAAACAAGCTACTATGTCTAATTCAAGTACAGAAGCATAATATAAGGCACTTGCTGATGCTACTGCAGAGATGACGTGGGTTTAGAAATTACTAACAGAATTGAGCATCCAACGTCCCCCTTAGCTCAACTGCGGTTTGATAACATTGGAGCTACATACTTGACAGCAAACCCGTTGTTTTATGCAAGAACAAAACATATTGAGATTGACTTTCATTTTGTTTGAGAAAGAGTAGCTCAAAAGTTAAGTTCGGCACATAGGCACAAATGATCAACTAGCTGATGGGTTCACAAAGCCTCCGCCGTTAGCCAAATTAATCATTTTTAAAAAACAATCTTTGTGGCAGGGTGATAAGACATCTTAAATGGGCCTATACTTATATGGGTTTTATTGTAACCATGACTTATTTGTACATCCTTATTTTGTACCATATTGTAATATTTTGAATTGTTGTACAGACCATCGGCATATATTAACATGAACAGAGATCCTCCAAGAGGCCATCTCGTTCTCCCAATCTTTACACAGAATCCGCAAGACGAATTTGACTAGTGTGACCAACAACGGAGACTCTCGACCTTTATCAAGTTTTTTTTTCTTTCGATTCAATTTCCAAAAAAGTTTACTCTTAGTGACAGTTGTGACACTACGTATACGGTCCTCAATCCTCATGGATTCGGTCGAATACAGTTTTTTAGCCTCCCATGTGCTGGGCACACACTATCTGAGCCATTCATCTTCGTCTAGAGATTCGTAAGTAACACAGCATCTTTTGTTTATTGGTTCTTACTCTTCTACGTTATGTAATTTTTACTATACAACCACCTTAATTCCTAAACCATAAACACTAAATTTAGACCCTAAACCATAAACCTAAACTCTAAACCCTAAATGCAAGAAAAAAAATACGGTTGAAAAATAAAGATTCTTAAAGAGATCTTGGCACAGATGCCACGATGTATTTTCGGATTCGGCCGGTAAACGCGCGCGCAGCCCCCGGCCCCTGGTGCCTGTGGTGGTCACCGGAAACGAAAGACGAAAAGCCTCCGCGTCCGCGTCCGCGTCCGCGACCCCGGCCCTCCGGTATCCTCTGCGGCGCGGTCCCTCCCATCATCTTGAAAATCCGTGTAGTGCTCGTGGGTGAGGGAACCGCAGAAGAGACACCGCAAAAAGAGACACCACCACCGTACCGGCCACGGCCAGGAGCCGGCCTCTCCAGAGTCCAAAGGCAGCGCAGCGAGCGAGCCACCATACAATACAACAACGCCAGTGCTCCCGCCTTTGGTCTGCTGCGGGCCGCGGGCGCGCTTTGGTCTGCCGCTGCATGCCATGCCACAGCGCCCAGGGTTCTCGCCAGTCGCCACGATAAAAGGCGGCCAGGCAGAGAGAGGCAGAAAAGAAGCCACCGCGCGGGGCAAAGCTACTCTACTAGCCAAAGCGGAGGCGGGCAGTGGATTCATGTATAAAGAAAAAAGGGCTCAATCGAAGGAGTCGAGGCGATCGAAGAAGGAATCTAGCTCGCTCGCTCAGGCCGAGAACGAGAGCCGGCCGGCCAATGCCCCGCCGCGGCCGCGACGTGGCCGCCGCGCTTTGCCGATGCCGACTGGGGGCTGGCCGCTTTTGACTGGGATTGGGATGGGATCTTTTCTCTCGACCGCTGAGAGGCTCAGGATGCGCGCACCGCGCCTTTTCGTCGGCCAGCATCATCAGCAAAATCACTTGGGTCGTTGGGCGGGGTGGGCGGCACATGCCTGTGAAATTGCAAGCGTCGTGCAGGGGAAGCTCATGGAACCACCAGCCTGCCTTTAGCTGCACTGCAAAGAGCTAAAGACAAGGCATGGGCGCATGGCCTCAGAAAAGAGCGAGCATCCAATGCAATGCACAACAACAGAGAGAAACAGAGCTCCCGCTGGTTTTACCGATGCGCTGCGCTGCGCTCTCCAGGTTGTGTTGTGTGCACGTGCTGGCGCGCGCTTCTCTGCGAGGAAAAGCAACCACATGCATGTGACCACACGACACGAGACGCAGCACCTCTCTTGGGACCTTTGGACGAGAGGTTTTGGTTCGCCGCACGATGCATTGCGTTGCACGTGCACATCTAGCTAACGCCAGTCACGGCTAGTAGGAGTACAGAGTTTGAGGCCAAAATGTTGTTCCGTGCCTGACAACCGAAATGTTACTCAATGGTGAATTACGCCTGACAGCACTTCTCAGCATGTTACTCCTACCATCTAATGAAATGAAGGAAACGCTTGACAAACAACAGATGAAAATGAAGGTGCATGCCATAGCGATTCACACATCAAGTACCCATGATGAACACTCCGAGATATTAGGAAGCAACAGTACTAGTTAATACTTGTGAAGCAAGCGTTTTGGGGTTACATCACATGACTGATCCAAGCGCAAACATGCATGCGGAGATGAACGAACTGAACGGAAATAAACCAGCAAACATAGGTCTGGGGTACTGTCCCAAATGGGGATGAGAACCAAATCTAAAAAGAAACGGTAGGGGTGGAACAAAACCTAGTAATAGAGCATAGGATGTCTTTTGCAAATCTACTACTCTCTTATGAAGATGTGAGGACTCTTCTTGCTGCTTCTGATTCGTCGACGCTGCAAACTTGGCTCTCCTACACCTCAGTGCCTGCATACGGAACAATCCAACATCCGGTCAGAATCATGGATAGCAGCCAGCAAAGGAGGGAAGATTTGATAATTTACAAGTAATTTTCGTAGGTCATGGCAGCGCTACCGGAGTCCCGTGGTGCGTTGCACCTGAAACATTCCATCCTGCTAGCAAAGTTGTGCTCGTTGCATCCAGACCTGTAAACATTCAGACAAGCACGCACGAGGGTTAGCAGAAAGCAGAATTCACAAGACATGAAAAACTCACCATATACCTAACTGAAACACGGAAAATGCTACTGCAGAGTGCTATTATGTTGAAATATGGTGATAAGGACAACCAATCCCCACCCACTAGTACGAAACACGTCAGCAGCTCCTTGGAGAAGATATAAAAGTTAATTTATTGCTATCATCCATGCAGACAGAAAGCATAGATAAGATGATTCTGTTGTCTCTTACTCCAGCATGTTGGTGATAAAACAATCTTTTTTTCTAAAATAAAGCCATAAAACACGGAAGCATAGCATAACAACAAGATATAAGCATAGACAAGATCACAACTACCATCAGGCCGTGTGTATTAGTCAATAAGAAAACAAGCACATGGATTCATGGAAAGAGTGATAATTTGCCCGTCCATGAAATAGTTACTACACATAACTGAAATTAAGATAGAACAGAGCAACTTCAACTTTCAGCAAAGGTGGAAGGATAAAGTTAAGTACCTGGTGCAGATCCAGTCTCCAGACTTCCAACCAGGGCGGTTAGTACGGGCAGCACCGCTGCCAAAGCCATAGCCCCGTGAGCGTGACATGTCACTATCAAAGCCGCCAGCACCACTGTTTACAGCAGCCTCCTCCTTGTAGGCAGAGCACTTGAAGCAGCTGGAGCGGCTGGCAAAGTTGTGTGCACCGCAGGAGCAGTACCAGTCACCAGGGCGGACATCAGAGCCAGCACCAAAGCCACCGCCGAAGGAGGAACCACCACGGCCACCAAAGTTGGCATAGTCACCTCCACCACCACTGCCACGATCAGCAACTCCACGTGGTTCACTGCAGCGCTGGCATATGTCCCGACGGCTGAAGTTGAGGTGCTGGCACGCCCTGCAGTCCCAGTCTCCTGGCTTCCTGTTCATCTTGCCTGCAGTAGTTACACTATCAAAACGATGCAAAAAAGGAGGCGGGGGGGGGGGGATCAAAGAGCTAGAACAAAAACATAATCCAAGAAGATAAGTTACACACTAACTCAAAACTAAATTACCTAAACAAAACTCGGCTGTTGTGTTGCTGGGTCCTAGGAAGTGCTATGAAGTGCAATGGTGATGCAGCAAGGTGCCCAGGGGTATTTATAGTGAAGTTTGGAGTGATGCTGAAACCGAGGGTGAGCTATCTTTGTGCCTTTGATTCTTAATGCACTTTGGCCCATGAAGAACAAGGGAATCACGTAAAACTAGAAAGAAGAGGGGAGTTAAAGAAAAGAAAAGAAGAGAAAGCCATTAAAGGGAAAAGAATTATGGGGAGTTTGAATGCCTCCTTTGCCCTGCATCTTTGCCTGCCTTGGCAACATCTTTTGAGACATGGGATGGAGGGATGTGCACTTCTTCGTATTCTTGTGCTTAGGAAATATGGCATGCACTAGCTGTTGTATGTTTTATAAAAAACTCACAAAAAATATAAGGCTGCAACACTAATATGGAATTTGAGGAGGTGTTATCCAATATATAGAGCAAATGTTAGTGACTGGTAAAATGTTCTGTTTTCATGGCACACTTTGAGTCGAAACAGTAACTGTTGAATGATCTGTCTGTCTTCCTATTTTTGATGATTATCCATTTAGTTACCAAGTTTCAAAACCACAAACACATCTGTGCTAAAAGACACAAGATCTAATCTATACCAACAATACAACTTATTGCACTAGGTCGAGCAATTGTGAGCTGCGCTGCATCCATGTAGAAAACCTAATCAAGAATCATACAAAATAAATGGAAAGAAAAGATAAAACTAAAGTTAGCACCTATTAGATTCTGATGGAAATAAGCGTGTTGGACAGTTGGAGGTGTTGAGAAGCCTATCATTCTGAAGCTATGTGTATTTATCAATATATAACCTATGATTCCTGCCACCAAGAAAAATGATATTCCTATTCCTGATATTCGACGCTAACTTCGCCTTCCTTTACTATCAATTATTGAGAAACGAGCACGGAATCCATTCCAAGCAACCATCACATCAACTCAGCGCTATAACCATTTCTGTCAAGCAATCTACAACAATATCATGGCCCATCCATATCACTTATTCAGCATAACTTGAACTAATCAAGCCTTTTTCAACTTTTCCATGGATTTAGAGGTCCGTTACATATAGCCATAATTAACTGGTGATAATTCATTTTCTGAACTACTATCACTAATCACTATATGAAAAATAAGTCCCATAATTAATTGCAGAGAAATATATCTAGGAAAATGTGGAAAGTAGGTATCAGCCAAACTCCAATGAATAGATCAGAAATGGACTAGCTAATTTTCTGGATAAGAAGGAACAAGTATGAATATGGGGACACTGCAGCACCAAATGAATATTCTAAATGCAAGGAGAGAAAGGGGCATAAAGTGTTCAATAGCTTACCAACAGCGTAAACATCTACTCCCTCCAATCTAAATTATAAGACATTTTGTAATTCTAGATACATAGCATTTGCTATGCAGATATACAATATATCTAGATACATAGTAAAAAGCATTTTTGAGGAGATAGTAAAAGAAATGTATCTAGAAATTAGAAAAGCCAAATATTTGGAAGAGGAGTAAATGACAAGAGGATGTGCAGGTGACAAAGCAAAATTAGCACTAGAGAAAGAGCATACTATATTCTCAACTAAGTTAATCTAACAAATGAGAAACTTTTTCTTTGCAAAAGGAAAAATTAAGACGTGTCCACCCCTACCCCCTGGATAAGTTGAATAAAAACGTTAAATGCAGTCATACAAATATAAAGAAAAACAAATGTCTTCAGAAGCAAATACATTTACCACACTTCTTCTCAGCAAACCACTGTCCACATATACTAAAAATAGCAGTCTCTACTCATGTCCACAACATAGGGTGCATTGATGTCTAATCTAAATGCAAAAGCATACTGGCAGACATGGTAAGATACAAAATTAAATGGGTGAAAGTGACAGAAGAGAAAGAAAAGGAAAAACAATAAATCAAGACATAGCCAATTGGATTGATGAGCTGTAAGAGCTGAGAACTAGGCTTTATCTTTTTCGTTAAGAGAGGGAATTTTCGAATGCAGATAAAGATGCCATTGTCTCATAATGAAACACCCCATGCACAAAACGAGATGAAAAATGATTCCTGGGCAGAAAGCAAAGGGAGGAGCTGATGGATAACTGGTGAATGCTTGAATATCAATAAAGACAGGGCAAAACCAAGAGGGCAGTAGCCCTCAAGGGTGGCGTTGACCACTGTCTTTACAACTCTTTGAACAGACCTTTAATTTTCAGTTGTGTTTTACATCTCCTGTGTTGTTTCACTTCCCCTTTATCATGCTCATCCTCGAGGCTTTACATTAGTGGATTTGCTTTTGCTTTTTATCTGCTCCATCAATTTCATTTCTTTTATGTTACTATGCTAGTTACAAGTACTAGCAGTCATGGTAGTAGATGCTACCAAAGAAGATATAGGTTTCAAAACCATAGGATGATATGCCTTCTCTTCCATTCCATTCTCTTGGGTGAAGTGAAAGGAGAAGCAGATACAAATCATGGAGTCGTGTAAAAAACTGAGGAGCCAAAAGCTAGTTTGGATTCTCTCCTAGGGAAGTGCTTCCATGCATGACCATGACCAAACCCCAAAGGAAGTGATCACTTGATAGCCCCCTAACATGCTTTGATTCTCTGCTTTTACACAACCAAGAAGAAACAGCTCGAGCCTTAGCTTTTATGGTAACAAGCACACTCAGATTAGAATTAAGACTTGTAACAGAGCACAAATAATCTTCAGCAACAACCCTATGTTCTACCAAGTGCCTTTTGACTGGTGGGACCAACAAGACCTAATATGCAGATTTCAATGGAAAGGTTTGGGCATGAACTGATAAACTATCAAGTCGAAACTGAAGATTAATATGTATTTGTAGTAGGATTGTTGGATCTAAAGTTTTGTAGATATGCTGAAGCAGAAGTTGATGGCAAATGACCCTTCACAAAATTGTACTCCAACACCTAGATAAACAAAAGTAGTAGGCAATCTTTATGATGATAGCACATATATCTTCCAACTGTTAGTTTATTTCTCACTAGATATCCAAAATATGTGTACATAGAAATATGTCTCGTCTTTGCACAACATCGGCTCGTGCCCCATGATATATTAATTAAATATTACTCAAACATAGCAATGCATCCAGCCACTACATAGATTGGGGACAGCATACTAGTCAAACATTCACAAATAATCCACTGCTGTCCCAAGGCATGAAATTTCTGAACTTAAACCCCACTTTTTGCAAGGATTAGTATGCTCTCCTTCCTAGAAAATGAATCATTAGGTGCACTTGCATGCTATATCTTTGTATCTAGGATTCCAAAGACCATGGTACAATTTTGCAGAGCACCCTCTTTCTGGTTTGTACTCCCTCACTGACATGAATACAAACAATTAACATATATTCGTTGTTTCGTTCCCTTTTGAGCTGCCACCACAAAGCAACGAGGCGGCACACGAGTGGGCCACAACGGGGGCACTGCCTAAGACAAAAAACAATATAATAGGTTCAATGGTGCATGAACTTTAATTATATTGTTACAGTTTGTATGCACAAGCCATCGAGTGCAATAGATTCCCTGGCATGTGTGGTGTGTTCATGCATCATGCAGCACACTTGCAATCCTGTAGTTTCTTCATGACGTAATCGGTCCTCGACGAGGATAAAGTCAGTCAGTCAGCCAGTTTAGCTGACCAACTTTCTTGTGTAGCCTCGATGCAGATTCAGTGATGGGGTACATGGCGTTGCATAGAGGTGCACATAAAGATATGGTGGCCCGTCAGGGACATCAAAGCAAATGATGTATGAAGTTTTCATTGGATAGATAAGGCCAGAATGGTGCGCAGCATGATAGCACAACTCAACTGAATGACTGATGCAATGGGACCATAATAATGGATTAATGGTCCCATCTGGTGTAGGATTTCATCCGAGGGGCCAAACATGGCAGCAGCAGATACAAAACAGTAAGACCTATAGTATAATTTCAGATAACAGCATAAACAGACATGCCATCACTCTCACACAACTGTCACTGAAACAATGTCCCATTTACAGGAAGACAAACGGCACTACTGAAATCTTAGGATTTCCACCCAAACAGAGATATTCTCCACCCAAACGGATAAATCACTCATACTCCAAATGGCGACAAAGATTGCATCAAAGCAGCGAACCAAGCACCACCCCCTGCCCCCACGGCTCACGGCGGCAAAAGCCCCCAGATTCTCTCCTCGTATCAGATGCCATAGCCATCCATAGCTGTCGACTAATCAGCGGCCGCACGAATCTCAAGGACACGCGCCCTCAACCCCTGGTCCCAAAAACCTTACCGCGCGCAAACCAGGGGATAACCAACGCGAGAGCGAGAGCACGAGAGAGATTGCAGCTAAACCAACGCGAATTCGCAGCGCCTCGCATCCATATCCCTACAGATCGATCCAACCCTAACAATGGGGAAAAATAACAAGAAAAAAATCCGGCAAAAACAACCGATCGCGTGATGCCGTCAAACGCAACAACAAATCCAACATACCCAACCACGACGATGATACGAACAAGGGAAGGGGACGGACGTGTGTGTACCTGACCAGCGATGATCCTCCTCGCGACTGGCAGACGGCAGCGCGTGCGGAGAGAGAGGAAGCGATCTCGTCAGGATCAACGGCGGAAGAACCCAACCCAAACGAGGGATTAAATTGAGGAGATTTTGGATCCGAAAACCTACCTCGCCTCGCCTCGACGCCGCAAGAACAAAACAAAAGCTTTTTTTTTTTTCGGGCGCGTGCGTATTTGTTCGCCTGATCGGTGGGAAGAGGAAGGGACGGGAGTCGGGACGCGACGCGAGGCACCGACGTCGAGGCGGGTCAAAGGGCAGCGTCCACGGGTCCCACCCGTCGGTGGCAGCGGGGAACCGCGTGGCTTTCGTGGCAGCCAAGTGTCCAGCCCTGTGATGTGATCTGTGAGTCACTGACAGGTGGACCGATTTGTTCGGCCCACACGGAAAGCGGGTCCACGTGCTTGGGCAGGAGCGTCTGGATGATATCAGCCATCCAGGAGCCTCGAGGACTGAGGTTTGAGTCGCTGTTGAAGAAAAATGGAGTTTCTTTTTTCTTGTAAAAAGAAGTGGATTTTGTGAAAACGTAACGCTAGCCTCAAGTTTTGAGTAAACATGTATTTAGTGGCTTAATTTTCTATGTATTTAGTGGCTTAATTTGCAAAACCTTCCGTGTACAGCCTGGAGGTTTATGAAAAAAAAACTTTATTACTATAAAAAATTCCTGTTTTATTATGTGTGAATCCGATTTCAAAATCACTACACACTGTCGACCAGTAAAATATGGACTGATTTTACTTTTTCATACGATTAGAATCATGCGGGATAGTCCCCCCTTGTTATGACTCTTGCTTCAAGTGAAAAATAATTAAAATGGGATACCTTTGAATTGTTTTTAGCCAGTCAAAAAAACAATATTTTTTCACCTTTTTAAGAAAATCAGAATCACGCCGGGTAGCTGAAGGATTTCTGCACCTAAAGTGGAAACACCATTCTGCCAGAAAATGGGAATACCATTTCAGTGAGCAGCGTGAGCACACGAAAAATTGTTATTTCCTATTGAATGTTTAAGTAATTTTCTATTTGCTATTAAAGGACTATATTCATTAATTACTTATTCCCCATTGACTCAACCTTTCAATCCCTTTACATACCGCTTAAGTCTATTCCATTAACTTCTGTTAATGTATATTTCTTTGGTTTAAAACGTCTTGTAGACAGAATCCTACCTTTATCTCCATATAAATCATCAATCATGATAAGAGAGAAAATATAGAGCAACACAACAATACACATGAGAAATGGCTTGTAAGGGATAAAAGTTTGAAGGGGAGGTTTTTCAGTGGCAAATAATGAGAACAGATTTCTCAGTCAGAAATAAGGAACCACTTGAACTTGTAATGACAAATAATCCAAACAATGCATACCGCAGACTATATGAAGTCAAAGAGAAAACAAACGATCCACATGTTATCAGTGAACTGCCTGCAAAAGCACAGTTAACATTGTGCAACTTGTAGCTTTAAAAAAAACAATATTTTTTTTTTCAAAAAAACAAGGTACATAGGGTTGAAGCTGTGGTTACTCTGCACAAACCATGTCGCAACAAACTCACCTTTTGCATAGTGCTCACTTCATCCACAATATATTGCAATTCACACTTTTTGATTAGTCAAACAAATTTAACTCTGACCAGATTTATACAAAAGATGACTAACATTTATGATATCAAATAGCTATCATTAGATTAATCATAAAATATATTTTCATTTTCAACATATTTAGAGATATAAATGTTGATATCATTTCCTAATTTTGTTAAACTTAAGAAAGTTTGACTTGATTTAAATATAGAATTACATTACTATTTTTTGGATGTAGTAGTTAGTACACAACTAAATGTCTTCATGGTCAACATTGCTGTTCTCAGACATGCCAAGAACCCCGGATAGAGGTGCAACCGTGCAGTTGCCCTTTGGGGCACATCTGCTTTTTACATATAAACCGTACATATCATGATTTGAGACCTCCCAAAGGACACAGATATCTACAAAGATAATTGCAGCGGGCAAAAATATCATGCAGGCCAAGTTTATTAGTCAATGCTAACAGAATCTGATCATAAATTGAAGATAAGATTTCACCAGGAAAATCTATTCTGCACTCCTGTAGTTTATAGTAGGAAGGAAAGAATAGATGAATCATGAATGGACAACATTTCTCATATCTTGATCAAATAAACACTCCCATGGATGAAAACAATCACAAGTTTCAGGTGGACATAATGCAATAGGGTGACTGATAACATAGGCAATATGTTCATTTCTTGGCAGGTCGCTGACACTTTATTACCAAAGTTTAATTTTGTAACCCACAGTAACTTTTGATTGTTATACATCGTTTCATTGTACCTCTTTTGACTGTATTTGTTTTTTAAAGCAATATTATTGAGATAATTACACTCCTCATAAGACAAGTTGATATGTAATGATGGAATCACAGACTAATGATAGAGGAATGCAAAAGATAATGTTGATCATCACAAACCATCACTATAAAGTGTCACACTACCAGTAACTAAGTTCAAGAGAATGGAAACAGTCAAATACTGTACTGAAGGAACATCGAGTGATGCGAGCATATACTTTTGTTGTGGCTGTTTCATTCACTAATAGAGTCACTATTCAGGAAAAAGAACGGCTGGAATGTGTAAATAGAGCATACTTGAGCTGAATCAGTTAATAATGGAGTCATACTACCATTCGATTGAGAATTTGTTAATCTACAACAATGAACCATGGTTAGTGGCATCTTTAAAGTAAGAGATTACAACAAGACCACATAACACACCACCTTTACCAATTTGAACCTGAAGGTTGATGTGCATGAGTGCACTCGACCACAAATATACAACAGAGGTAAAATGCTCACCAGCAGCAGGTTCCTGAAAAGGAAAATGTAGTTATAGCTTCGGGTAGAACATAGTAAGCATGCTACAAACCTATACGAAATAACAAAGACTATTTTCACCAGATGTGAACAACAAAAACTTATTTCACCACAGCAAGCGAACAACATGCCTCTCCAGTAGTATTGAATTATAGGCATACTTGTTAAATTATTTTTTAGATTACAGGAGAGCTAGACTGGGAGCCTTCTAAATCTGAAGCGTGTAGACGGACCCTCTAGCCTGATAGTGTGAAAAACAAAAAAAAAATGTTGTGAGTTCTCTAAGTATCAGTGTGGAGCGCTTCAGTGTCCACCATCCAAAACCAAAGCGTTGATCGTTCTTTTGAGAGTGCTGTCAACTGTCGATTAAGTCTTGTTGCAACTACATGGGGCAAGAGTCAATGGGTGTGGAGTCCTTGTTGGGTTCACCATACACAAAAGCAGTTAGCAACAATAAGAACAGAAGCAATTAGGACTCCTTCCATAATCTAAGTGTTGAAAGGCAAGTATGCGTAGAACTTGGTAATGCAGGAAAGAACATGTTAAAATTGACTATGGTGAGATGATCCTTTTTAATTTTTATCTCACACTTGCTAGTTCGCAAATAAAGAACATGTTTTTTTAGCATCCAGGGCATAAATCATGAGATATTTGTTGAGTGTTTGGTTTAGGGAATCAACCCAATCTAGATAGGTTGATGCATTGTGACTTCATTCTTCAAATTTAGTGAAATGACTTTATTCTTCATATTAGTACTATTTATTAGCTTGTTGGATGAAGTGGTAGGTGTTGGATCAACTGATTCATTCCACAAACCAAATAAAAAAAAGAGAGAGATGATGACGGACTACTTCGTTCCCCAAACCAAATACCTTCTTAGTCTACAGATGTGATCTGCAATATCTTGCACAAAGCAGCTCAAAGCAGGAATTATTAAGGCTATAAGTTTGCTTACATCAGTCACTTTCGTCTCCTCCGTTGCCTCCGTCTAACCGACGGAGCCCGTCAAGCGCAGCGCCAAGCTTTGGGTCGATGGATGCCGCGGTCTTGAAGGCGTCCCGAGCTTCGGCGGCGAGCCCCTTCTTCTCGTAGCACTCTCCCAGAAGGGCATGGGCGCGGGCGTTCTCGGGACTGAGGCGGACGGCCTCCACGAGATCGGCAGCGGCCTGGTCAAGGCGGCGGCGGCGGTGGAGCGCGAGCGCGATCTCGGCGCGCTTGGCCAGCGCGTCCCCTCGCTCGCGCGGCTCGAGCGATCGGGCGAGCGGCGGCGCGAGGGCGGCGTCGAGGGCGCGCAGCGCGGGGACGCGGTGGCCCTGGAGGTCGAGGGCGAGCGCCTTGAGGATGAGCGGGGCGGCGTCGCGGGGGTCGAGCGCGATGG
>JAKNSH010454457.1:0-18897 GCA_027790015.1 Cymbopogon flexuosus
TAGAACCAAACTGTGTAATTAGTTTTTGTTTTTACCTATATTTAATGCTCCATGCAAGCGACTAAAAATTGATGTGATGGTTGATGTGATGGAAAAAGAGTGAAATTTTCTAGCCTTTTTGCAATCTAAACAAGGCCTACGTACGCTTTGGGGAGAGAGAAAATGGTACTGATGTGTGTGGGAGAAGAGAAATATAGCAATGAAAACGCCACGTGACAGGAAAATGGGTGAGTAAAAAGTGATGGTTCTGCGATCCTGTACCCACATGTCACATCAACTTTTGTTCTAAGGACAAGTGGACAACTCGATCTAGTCTTGACATCGAACTGAGGTTGACACAGATCTGTTGAAAAAATCGATCTTGCGGATGATTCGATCCTTCCATTGTAAGCATCGGTTAATGGGGCTTATGAAACGATTAAAAAAGTACACAGTTGTCTTGTTTCAACTGCAATAAGTGAGCCGGGAGCTCATTTTTTTTAATTACTCATTGTTTGAAACAAAAACGAGAGTCAATTTTGCTCTGGCATCCCATGGTTCGATGACTCCATTGTGTTCTATTCGGCAATCAAACCTGCAGCTCAGCCTAAGGGTGCAAAGGGGTAATCTTTGCGTGCACCTCCAAACTTGTTTAGTTCAAATATTTATACTATTTTTTAAATTTTTTGGAGAAGTAGTATAAATACTTGAACTAAAGAGGTTTAGATGTGCACCTAAGTGTTACCAATTTACACCCCCTCAGCCCCTGGTTCGATTTGGAGGTACACTAGAGCTGCTCTAAACCAATATCGGTGCATGCTTGCATCGTGAATACCTTATTTTCTTAGGAAGACTACTAGATATCCCAAGTTTACTATTTGGATCCTGATTGGATTATATATAGTACTCTGGATTATGGGTGAGATTATAATAACCTAGAGTATGAACTATATTAAATAATATTGACCGTTTCGATTATAGAGGTGGATTATTATTAGTTGTAATATAAATGGCTTATATAAGCTTAAGAAGCAAGTTTAATTTGGAGATGGGTCATAAGATTACAATACTTTGGTAGTTTTATTGTTATAATTCAATCCATAATCTGAGATCTTTGGATCACCTTTGGATTATGCTATTTCATCACTATCTAATCTATAATCCAGTTGGACCAAATAGCTATCGCTAGATGGATAAAAAAAAATTGGCATTTGCAGCGGGACGCTGCCATGTTAAGATATTTGTTGGAAGATGCTAGCTAGTATATCATCTAGCAGAAAAGATGCAGCTTTGCTTCTTGACAGTTTCTTCCAACAACTGATAATATCCACGGATTTAGAGTGTTAAGCAGCAAATGCCATTATGCCAATATGCAACCTAGCGGGCACTACTATTAGTCCCATGTCTGGAATGTCGAACAAGCCGGCTTGTCACATCTCCATCCATGACTGTTCATGATAATGTGTCATCGTTGCTTCATTGCTGAGGAATTCTGTTTTTGTCCAGAACATGGATGGCTTGCGGAAGAGTAGTGAAACACGTACAATGGTCTTCGTCTACATGCAACTAATACGGCTAAGAATGAATGCACCAATTGGTAGGGGCCAATATTGCCCGTTGGCTACCCTATGCGATAGTAAACCAAAGCTGCCAGTCGCTTGCACGTTCGGCTGATTTCCAAGTTCCAGCCCACGGAACAGAGATCTCTCTGCACTGCACCTCTATACGATCCACCTCTACGTCCTGCCGACACGTGTACTTGATCGACACTACTACACCTCTGTGGCTCTGTGGTTCTGTCGTCGTACGTCCCTTGGCCAATGGGTGTTCAGGTGTTCGGTGTTCCGACTTGGGCCTTGTTTAGTTCTCCAATTCCTTTCTAAATTCTACTATGCAAAAAAAAGATTTTCTATCACATCAAAATGTTGGCGTATGTATGGAGTATTAAATGCAGATGAAATCAAAATCTAATTGTACAGTTTTGTTATGCTTTGTGAGACGAGCATTTTGAGCCTAGTTAGTCAAAGTTTGGATAATTTTTACTAAATACAAATAAAATACTATAAAAATTCTGATACATTAATTCTGACTCCAATTCTGTGATCCAAACAAGGCCTCGGCAAAGTTCACAGCGACTGGCAGCGTTCGGCAACCGTGCATGCACCAAGACCGGGCGTGTGCGGGTCCCTCGGCAGGCCGTGTCTCTGCGAGCTGCAAAGCCAAAGCTGACCTTGCTCCATCAGTCCATCTATCTGCAGGAACAAGCTTGCGTGTGCTGTCGTCCTCGTCAGCCTGTGTTTGTACACTTGGTACTTTGTTTTGTATACTGTGGGTGATTAACAATGACAAATGGCTCCAAGATGGTACTACTAAGCTAGTGTAGCCGCCATATCTTGCGAACTGAGCAGCATCCATCTCCAACAGGAGCTGCAGTGCGTACTACATCTACTAGCTACTATGTGATTGTGATCTCATCTATCTATATGGCTAAGCTGCAGTACAACAAGAAGTAGCTAGCATCTATCTATCTCTTGCATAGTTGCAAATATACTCGCAGCCCACCCTGACCCGGCGGCCCCTTGTGCAGTATATAAGCGGCCGGCACCTGAAGCGTCTCTTGCTATCAAGTGGGAGTGTGTCCACCAGCGGCACCGAACAGAGAGAGCATCGATCGATCGGGCACTAGGGAGACAGCAGCAAAGCAGGGAGAGTGGCCATCGCCAGCCATGCCGAAGCTGCAGAGGTTCAGAGGAGTGAGGCAGAGGCACTGGGGCTCCTGGGTCTCCGAGATCCGCCACCCACTCCTGTAAACTTCTTGGTCACTCATGTCATGCATGTTCAGAATGCTGTATATATAGGGAGTACTATCTAGCATCGTTTCTTGTCTGAAACTTTTGTGTCAGCTATAGCAGACTAGCAGTAGCAGGCTAGGCTCCTCTGCTAGCTTGGTGCAGTTTTCTTCTCTTCGTTTCATTCGTTCCAAGGCATGCAAGCGTCTGAAGTCTGAATGTTTGTGTTATTGCTGCGTCGTCGATCTGTGCGTGGCGACGGTGCAGGAAGACGCGGATCTGGCTGGGCACGTACGAGACGGCGGAGGACGCGGCGCGGGCTTACGACGAGGCGGCGCGCCTGATGAGCGGCCCCGCGGCGCGCACCAACTTCCCCCTGAGCGTCAGCGGCAACGGCGGCGGCACACTCTCCCCGACGCTGCGCGCGAAGCTGGAGAAATGCTGCACGGCGCCGGCGCAGGAGCCGCAGCACGGCGCGGACGTGTCGCGGAATGGTGGGGACGGAAGCAGCAGCCACGGCGCTCGCCGGAGGGACGATGACGAAGACGAGGTCACCGTGAAAGCCGAGCCCGATGCTGACGACGGCGGCGAGGAGTACATCGAGGAGATGATCAGGGAGCTCACCTACTACGGCCCCGTGGAGATACAGCACCACCCGTCCGCGTCCTCCAGCGCCGCCGCCGCCGCCGCCACATGCTCGAGCTCGGCGATTCGGTGACTGACTGACGAGCTAGCTGCTAAGCCTATAGCTAGCTACCTAGCCCGGTGCAGTCGTCGTCGTCACCATCTACTACAGCGTTTGTTTGTTTTTGTTCTGGTAGGCAGGCACATTAGCCGTCCGTTAGGTGGGGCCCGTGCGACCCGGAGCCGGAGGGATGGAACGCGAGTCGCGTTTGCCCGGCAGCCGGGGTCCCGTTGCTGTTCCTGTTCCTGGCCGGGCTGGGATTCGGGTTGAGCGCAGCCGTGTACAGAGTGGGAAGGGGACCAAAGGATCTTTCGGGATAAGGCCTCTTGATTTGGTTCATGATGCGAGGCTTGTTCTCAGCGTTGTCGTCTACCTCCTTTGGTACCCGGGCTCTACCTCCTTTCTCCGTATTTCCATTCCATGGCAAATCTGTGACGGTTCTGGTTCATGCATTGACATGACGTGACGCGTAGTCGATCGATGCATTGATCGATGCCGATCTTCGGTCATCTTCCTGCGAGAACCGGACGCATTGTCGTTTCCATTCTAGGTGGATGGTGGTGGATTTGCATTTTCTCGCGAGCATCAGTCGCGTCTTCCATCGATAGGAATAGGAATACGAACAGGATCGGCAGCATCGACCACACGACACAACACTAGTGGCCACGACGACAGGCATTGTGACTCCAGAGACACGCAGGCAACTGTTTACCCCAGTGCACAGTGTCTGATCGTATGAACAGTCAAGGCGGGCAGTTAACAGGACGTCACGAACGAACCTTCAGGAGCGATCCGTTTCGCCGTATCCGAGCACGATCCGAGGCCACTGTTTGCCCCATACACACAAGTTGCTTGCTACGCAACAACCTGGGTTTGTGGTTTCGCATGCGAACACGAGACTCCCCTTTCAACATGGCATTGGCGTGCGTCAGTGGTCACGTATCAGAAACCATCGTGACGGTGCGACAGCCCACAATGCTTGAAGCACAGAAAAAACTCGTCAGCTTATTATCGTAAAACCCAATATTAAAGCAGCTCATGTAAGCACAAGACAGAAAGGCCCAAGAGCACAAAACAAGGGTTACATGATTACATCGACTGAAATACCAGCGTCCACCATACAGAGGAACACCTCTGTCGCTGGATTCACTACACAGTAGACCGTACACATACCTGATGGCTAGAACTAAACACATGCTAATTGTCTGCTGCAATACAACCAACAAACCGTCTCTCCCCGATTGCACAAACTACACATAGACTTACCAAAGCTAGATATTGAAACACAAATCAAACAGCTACCGGTCCTAATGATCAACTCTAACCAGTACAAGTGGTCACTATAAGGCCTACGATAATACAACATGGATACAGGTTGATGCACAATGCATCATAGGAGGAAACAACCAGTTGGCGCTAGATCTAATTAACCTAGGTATCATGTTGCCCTTTTGGGCCGTTAATATTAGTGTACAACCATATAGTGCAGCAATGCCCCTACGTCGCCTTTCCTCTTGTGCTTCGCAACACCCTTTTCTGTCCTCGTTGAACATTGGATGATCTCAAGGCTCGCTTTGCCGGTTGTTCTGGTTTTGTACCTGGGCCATTCTCAACAGAATCAACAGCTAGAGCAGGAGCTGCAGACTCAGTTATTTCGGTACTAGTGGGTGGCATAGCACTGCTCGAGTTAGTGTAGCTAGGATTATCATTTCCCGAAGATTCTAGCGCTGAGTTGGCATTTGATTGATCCAGAAGACTGCATTGCCAAGGGAACTTGGTTACATAAATGCAAATTCCAAACAAAAAGTGTGACAGCAAAAAATGCAAAGGTGTGGTTACCCGTTGACAATTGTTTTCTTGGTCGACCCATTCATTTTGGTCTGTGTTGGGGGACCTGCATCATTTGGTATGGATTCTGGAAAAGTTTGCATAAAACCAGTAAGCCGTCATATAAGAACAATACCCCCTTCTTCCAAAATACAGTACAAATTTACTAAGATAAACAATTGGTTTAGTGGAACTTTTTTTGGAAAGGAGATTAACTCTGCTTTTTATAATAAAGCCATAAACAAGTTTTCATCATAAAATGAAGGGCAGGCCTGGTGCAGTGGTGAGAGCTGTCTCACAGAGTCACCAGGTCGTGGGTTCGAAGCAGCCTCTCCACCGATTTTGTGGGGGTAGGCTTGCCTCGGTTTTCCCCTTCCCCAGACCCCACTCAGGTGGGAGCCTCCAGCACTGGGTCTGCCCTATTTACTAAGATAAACAATTGCTTGGATTCTGCTTCTGCTGTAGCACTTTCAGAATTCATACCAAAAGATTATTTACTAACCCAAAGATGGTACTCTTTAATTAACCAAAAACAAGCAGCCTCCAGAAGCATTTGGGATACTAACAAATTCAATGTACCTACAGGCAGCAGGCTACAGCAGTATAACCACACATCATAAACAGAACTACCTACATGGTCTATACTCCGTACCAATGTTTAAGCTTTCACCGAACCTCGAGCAGTATAATGCCTCACAATGTTTTTTTGTATCAACTAACCTCACAATGATTGTAAAGCCCATATAAACCTGGAACCAGGAGTTGTATTTTTTTTTTTTCAACATAAGTCGTCTCAAGCATGTGTGTGTAGTGGCATTCCAACTGAAGCCAGGATTTACTGGCTAGCAACAGCAATTATGTCTTCCTTGAGCCTTGCAGGCAAGGTTGTCCATGATTTCTGGACAATGGATCTCTGCTCTCAACTGGATAATTTAACTAGACTAATGGACTTCCAGCCAATAAAAGTTATTGCAGCTCAACAACCAGAAGGCTGATTTGGCAAATTGTGGGTGGCTGATGATTAAGTTAAGAAATCATCCAACTAATGAATGATACTCCTAGGTACCACTAAACAACAACAACAACAACTAAGCCTTTAGTCCCAAGCAAGTTGGGGTAGGCTAGAGTTGAAGGGCCACGTTAACGCGCGACCCGTCGCGCTCTACGGAGATCGCGCGACCTGCCATCCACAGTCCACAGGACTCCACTCCACCGTCTGTGTCCAGACCAGTTCAGCGTTCAACTGTCATCATGCAACCAACCACGCTCTATGTGGAAAGCGGCAGCTCTTTTTTCTTCTTTGTGCCGTGGTGGCAGGTTCCCCATGTGGTAAAAAAAAATGTGAAACAATTCATTTAAATAGCTATAACTTTTGAATGATGTATCGGTTTCCAATTCCGTTTGCACCAAAATGTTCTACGTGATGAGTCGAACAAAACTAAACCCCATTGTCTATGTTTAAAAAATTTTTATTTTAGTTGCAATTTATATAGAAAAATTTGCTGGGAGATTTATAAAATAAATTGCTATAATGTAATACTAAAGTTGCTACTTTAAAAACATGCTGGAGTTTTTACATGATATACAAGGAGAGAAACATGACTAGCTGATATTTAAAACATATTTATTAAAAAAAACAATAGTAGCGATCCAAAATAAGATAATTTTCCATACTAATAGAAAAATATAGAAAAAAACATTGCATAAAAATGCGAACATAGAGGGTAAATAATTATACTACTATTATGTAAATTTAAAAATACATTTGAATTTAAAATGGAGACTGAAAACTAAAATAAAAATATTTTTAAAAGAGAGATTGAAAGAGAGACTAAAAATATTTTTAGGAATGCATTCAGACTAAAATAGAGACTGAAAACTTAAACCAAAAAGGCATTAAAAACTTGTCTGGAAATGAAAACTAAAAAAATGAAAAAAGACTAATCGCATATTAAATTATGTATTGACCATGTAGCAACTTATGTATTAATCGTATGGCAACTTATTATCAAACATATAGCAACTTATGCATTAATGGTGTAGCGACTTATACAGAATGAAAATCATACTAAAATGAAATTGTTGGATAACAAACACAATAAAAAATGATGAATGAGTGATGATGAGTTCTGTGTGGTCACATCGTCACTGTTTCATCCGGTGGGAGATGTGTGTCACGCCGGTAGCTGATGAATGAATGCCTGTGTCAACCGTCAGCGTTGACAGCGGCAGTAGCGCATGTGGCATTGTTGTGGACACGGGAAAGAGCGTTGCCACGCGCGCAGCATGGCTCCCACCGCCGAAGCGGTCGTCTAGACCTCCCGCATCTATGCCGCTGCTGACGTGCGTCGTGCGATGTTGTCGCGGCATGTGTGGGCTGGGTGGTCGCGTGGGCCAGCCCACATCACGCACAACGCTTAACGCGCGACCCACCGAGCGTTGTTTCCGAGAGTTGAAACCCAACATGAGCCCCTAATCACGGTCCAGGCACGTCAATAGCTGCTTTCCAAGGACTCCTATCCAAACAAAGGTCTCTAGGTGTATCCCAACCCTTCAAATCCCTTTTAATCGCTTCCTCCCATGTCAACTTGTTTATGGCTTTCTAAAAAGCAGAGTTAATCTCCTTTCAAAAAAAAAGTACCACTAAACCAACCAAATGCTAGCAATGGATACACAAATGGTCCAGGTTGATATTTAGCCAGTTATATCTGGCCTTTGCCTTTACAAAACCTACTGCAACTCAGCGGTTGTGACCATTATTACAACAAAAAAAGTTGGTCTAATCAGGCTAAAAAATTGCTGAAGCTCAGAAACTTCTCTACATACATCAGCGATCAGTTCATTAGAGAAAATCTGATGCGAGCTCAGAGTCTAGACAAAACCAAGCTGATTTAACCCCACAAAAAAAAATATATGAGTGGAGTACAAGACAAACTAGAATCAAGATTTGTGTGATTGTGTAAGCAAGGAATATCCCTAAATACCTGAAGCTGAGTTGACATGTGTTTCCCCTATATGTGGTTCTGAAGTGGGAGCTTTAATATCTCCACTATGACCAGTAGTATCCTTAGTAATTCTGATACACGAAACATGAGAAATTCAAGGAAAAAATGGCACTATGTTAGTTTACGGTAGATAAAATCTATGCAGAACCAAAGTAAAAAAATCAGTTTCTCAAATAAGTTCATGTAACTGTGGGTGGAATTTACAGCTTGACATATATTACTTAATTAGTCAGCTTATAACAGATGTTGCTGGTGACAATTAATTAACTGCAACATAAGCTTGTAATTAAACAGTAAGAATTTTCTTAAGCAAAAGCTGACCCTGTGGAAGACATATCGTTACCCTCTGCGACTTTATCTGCACATGTACCACAATAGAATATTTTAGAACATGATATTCGCAAATTCTATAATCAGTATACATGGTTAAAAACTGGGTACAATATCATGAGATAACCAGGGTGAGGAGTCAAGGACAACTGGATATGGAGATTTTACCGGGGAGAATTTCAGATGTAACTTGGTATTCTTGGGGTGCATTCCCATTGTTCTTTGCAAGGTCCACAGGTTCAGTAATACCCTTAGGACAACAAAAATGCACTGATAAATAAAAATTAATAGTTGTGATACAAACTACAGAAAAAGGTTTTGAGGACACATGTCAATGAATAATGATTTTTTCTGGATTCACATCCACATTTTCAACAAACAGAGGCAAGTAGATTTTATACTACATACTGAGAAAAGTAAAATACTGGCAGAGGGTGATCATGTATTGTATTAATAGGAGCAGAGGGGCAACAACTTAGTGCACAATGTAAAAGGTTAGTATGCACATTTTTTTAGAAAAGGAGGTTAGTATGCACATTGGCCAGAATTTACTATTTTTGGAAAATTAAAAGGCATCATGTGCTCTTATTAATAAATGTATAAGCCTCTTGCTATGTAAATAGTGCTGCTACTGACAACAGAGTATTGTGCTATATCAACTTGAGCCCAGATGTACAAGTATAATGCAACAAACATAAAACAAAAATCATGAACTACTCACGTCAGTTCTATCTTCAATTGGTGTAATAGGTAAGGAGCATCCACCAACTGGTTCTGTTGCTGCATCTTTCTCAGACCCTGTACCCAATATACAAAAAATTAGTTTTTCACAGTAAAAGAGTGCAACTAAATAAAAGAAAGTGGAGCATCAGTAGAAAAGAATAAATATCAAAGTATGCAGCCTGAGTGATATTGGAGTAAAAAAAAGAGCCCAAAAGTGCAAAGAAATTTCACCATTATGGGTTTCAGTAGGATCTCCAATTTTCTCATCAGTGCCCAATGAGAATATAGAGGTGTTATTCTCAAATAATCTGGAATTAGAACCATAATTCCAGAATTTAGAAGCATCAGCAGAACCTCCAGATGATCCAATGTGAGCTCTTCGTGATTCCTCCAATTTTGTCCAAAAGCTCGAAAGGTATTCCTCCTTTGTGGTTACCTTTAAAAGGTAAAATACTTGGTTAGAAGTGACATGCAAAGCACAAGTGCGCCATCATTTAACCAGACAGGTGTCAAGCAAGATAGTCATTAAGAAAAGGAAAACCTATAGCATGTAACATGCCATTTTCCTGCCTAGTAACATGAGTTTTGTTCTTACCAACTTCAGTTTGTTTCCTTTTCTTAGAAATGTTGTGAATTTATACAGTTCATATAGAATGCAGTAATTTCATGGTACAAATTTAAGACGGTTGAAAGTGACCAGTAGCAGCTGCATCACATCCCATTCAAGACCATGGAATACAGATCAATATATCAATTCATCGGTACTTCAAGTGCTGATGGTCATATAAAGTTGTGGCATTCATCAATCCTAGAACAGCTCTAGTGTGACTGTGTGAGCAAAGCCCTATCTGTGAGCTGTGAAAACAGCACTTTGCACATTGTAGCATTTGCCTGCTATGTGTTACTAAAATCAATGCCCAAACATGAGCCGAACCGAGAGGATAAAATAACCCAGGAGCTAAATGCGTGAGTGCTATGAGAGAGAGGTGGCAGAGCAAAATTGTTTTATGTTTCATGTACGGGGCCATCAAAATGATGTCCACGATAGACGGCTAGAGTCACCGAACTGCCATGGATCGAACTTTACACTCAAATCAATTTTACAATGGAATTGCGCTTATAAGTAACATTTTTTAAAACTAAGAATATCTCATAGATGATCAAAATATTGCCACAAAAGCCAAGGCTACATAAGTCATAAGTGTGCAATGGCCAAAGGGTGCCTAGCTGAGTTGGTTAGGCACGTTCCGGCGGCACCCCAGGTCCCGAGTTCGAACCCCCGGTGGGGCGAATTTCTGGGATAAAACGGCCTGTGGACGCGTGTGTGCGCCTTGTGTGCCGCGTAGCTCCACTGTGCCGCCTGGGTAAAAATAAAAAAAATCCCCCTCGCTGTTGTGCAGGGTTCGGGTGGTTTTCTCGGTCGGAAGACTGGGTCTTCTACCTTAGAGTCTGGTCTGATCTGTGTGATCACTGTGTATGCGCTACGGTGCTGCAGGGCCACAGAATTCGGCAGGCGCCTAATACCGTGGGGGCGGTCTTTCCCCACCGGCCGAGTTTTTTTTTTTTTTATAAGTGTGCAATGCCAAATTCCAATCAGTGACCTTGACCCAGCATAAATTTCTTTTATTACCTTTGTTGACGAGATAGAGTAATTGGAGGGTGATGTGTCAAACTTCTGACGGCCTAAGAATGGGGATTGCCAAGGAGGTAACGACTGCATGTATGATTTCGCTAAATCAACTGGAGTACCCAAGTCAGAGTCATCACGCTGCATGAGTTGGCAATACACAAAGGGTAAGAAACAATTTATCCAAACATAACCAGCAGTAAGTTCGGCAATCGCTAAAAACCAATAGGTTTACAAAGAATAGAAGGAATATATATTTATACTCACAGAACTAAGTATATCAGTATTCAATGTGCATGGCCCATTGTCTTCAGGCTTTAAGCCCAGTTCCTGCCTTTTCTCTTCCAACCATTTTTTTGCTTCCGTAACTGCTGCAGTGCATAGCTCAGGTGATGCATGGAGTGGAGAGCCTGGAGAAAAACTACCAGGTCCCATTCTCATACTAGAGAGTGGAACTGATTCAGGGAAATTCCGGCCACGGCTCAAGGAGCGCCATGTTCCTGTGAAGTCATGTGCAATGCCTACATTCCTACTTGGGGTTTCTTCTGGCTTTCCATACTCATGGGCTTCAGGAAAAGTAGAATCTCTAACTCTTGATTTTATTAGCTCTACCATCCTATCACATTCATCCCTGCAAAAAGGAAAAAAAAAACACTAATTGTTCCAAGGGATAGTGCATCTGCTGAAGATATCACCATAAATCAGGTTTTAAAATACAGATGGATCTACCCAGCATAAAAAACACAACACTTGTCAATAAATAGCATCTAGAGCAGTTACATTACATAAGGGTAAGGTAGCATTAACACGTGTAATGATTTACAGTGCAAGCTTTTGTTAGCCTTGAGGTATTTAGGGGCCCCTACATCTACATTATCAGCTGCAAGACACGTATGAATTTTAAAGTATGTACACACAATTTTAAAGTATGTACCATCAACAGATTTGATGAATGAGATGTTAATAGAAAGAATTATTTTAGCGCCACATTTAATTGTGGTAGGTTGCGTAGGAAAAAAAATGACATTATACATGTTAGCACACATATAAAAGGACAATAGTAATATGGTTACCTTGAGAATGTTTCCTTCATAACCATTTGCTCAATAGCAATCTTTGACTCGCTAAAAGGTACTATTGCTCGATGAGTGTCATGAATATCCTCATTTTCATCTGATGTGGACAGCACATATAGTGAAGTGAGGACACAATTAATAGTCAGCAGTACACATACAGCAATGATCAGATGATACAGAGAGCAGGGTCTATTATTAAATAAATTTGTTTGTAATAACTCATCATAATTAATATTATGATGGTACAAGCCTAAAAGAAAGTCCAACATTACTAAGATCGTTAATCCTCCCTTGTGCTTATTATTGGATAAAAAGACTGTCCAGCATTACTGAGCTGAGATCCTCTATAACCACTTTACTTGGAAAAAACAAATACAGGAGGTACAGAAATTCTACACTTCTACACTGAAGAATATGTAGAGAAAATCACACAATTTCCATCTAAGTACCTGAAGCTCCCAAATTATGTTCACTCTGAAAGATCAAAAAAAAAAAAAAAAAAAAAAAAAAAAAACTCTGCTCCAGTTATCCTGAATATCAAGGAGTAATTAGCATTGTGCCATGTCATTGAATTCATGACTTCAATTCTGATTTCTGAACACATATTGACTGATGTGATATGTACAAGATGGATTAGTGGTACTAATACTGAACTTTGGTGGATAGAAGCCATATTCCACTTCAATGAAATCCGTTTAATGTGTATGCACTGATATAGTCATATCAATCTATGCTTGTCCCTGATGACACCTACCGAAATTCAACTCTACTGGAGTAAAATTCTATGCGCAATTTTGATATCTAAACCCATCCTTTAGCAAACTATGACACCGAATTAGCTAAGATTCGAAATCCCCTAGCCTAATTTGAGCCATTCAAGCCGAAACCCTAGGTATAAGCAGAGCAGCAAGTCGTGCAGAGTACTCGAAGCTACCAAAGCAGAATAAGACAACCAAGCGGCTCGCTGAACTGAACGACGGAGCGAGGGAGCGAGAGAGGGAGAGCGTGGACGAGAGGAAGGAAGGAGAAATTACTCAAGCCGACGCCCTCTTCGTCTTCGTCATCGTCCTCCTCGTCGTCGTCCTCCCCGGAGCCGGTCTCCTCGGGCGAGGAGAACAGCAAAACGGACGAAAACACCCTCTTCGCTCCGGAGACGAAGCCGGACAGCCAGCCGGGGCTAGTCCCCGACGCGGCGCCCGCCTCCGCCGGCAACGCCACGGCCTCCTCCGGCGAGAGGCGGCGGCGCTGGGCCCTCCCTCCGCCGGATCTATCGTCCTCGCCGTCGTCCTCCGGCGATCGCCGGCGGCGACCCCCGAAGAGGGACGCCATGGGAGGGGGCTGAGGGATGGGGAGGAGGACTCCGCAGCAGTGTGAGGCGACGAAGAGTTCGAAACGGAGGCGTGAGGCGAGGTTGGACGAGGCCTCACCGCCAACTGCTACGGCCACCGGGTTTAGCGGGAGCGTGCCGGTGTTACTGCCAGTGACAAGTGGGACCTCTGTCTTGGCTCGCGTGTTCGGAGCCCACCCAGCAGAGAGGGCGGTTCGTTAGACCGTTGCCTTGTTCGGGTGACGTGGAACTAAATCGGATAAACTGTGCGGACGCCGGACGACGGGACAGGCAGATAGGGGCCGCGCTGGGCTTAGCCTAAGGCACTCGTGGGCCGGAATTTGGGCCGGAATTCATCGCGACAAGGCCAGAACCGTGAGTACAGGAGTTCCAGGCTTCCTCCCCTTTAAAAAAAAAAAAGAGTTCCAGGCTTCCACGCGGACACGTTGTCTCGTCTTCTTCTCTGCATCGGCAGGTTGGTTGGATAGGAGTGGATTCCAAATCCGATGGACATGGAAATGGAAATTGGATTCCGTTTCCATCCGACAAATCTGGAGATTGTCCACTACCTCAGATGTAAAACTGCAAATCCTTCATTCACATGCGTTGCTATGGGTGAGCTGGACATCTACCGCTTCGAACCATGGGACCTCCCTCGTCAAGCTCAATTCTCTCGGAGTGGTGATGAAGCTTGGTGGTTCTTCAATCGGCCCAACAAAGGTCGCGGCAAATCGGGCGCCAGCCGCACCACCCCAGCTGGATACTGGAAGGCATCGGGTAGAAGTTTAGAGATTCGCGACGAGTTGCTTCCCACCACACCTGTGGTTGCACTAAGGAAAAGCTTGGTCTTCTACCTTGGCCGGACCGGTGGCAAGCAGCCGGCGGGCAAGAAGACAAGTTGGATCCTGCATGAGTACAGTCTGTGCGACAATGGCGATGTACGCACGGTGACCATCTTAGTTTTTAACGGCTCTAGACACCATTCCTGTATACACATGACTGAGTGTTTGATGAAATGTGCCTGCAGGAAGTCTGGGCAGTTTGCTGTATATTCCAGAAGGAGAAGGACTGCAATGGAGTGGGAGGCGCCCTTCCACCTTTGCCTGATACATCTGAAGCTGACCTTATGGACATGAACGGCAACATGCCAATGATGCCGGTTGTCTTGAAGGATGCCACTGAGGGTGAGTCGGTTGCAGATGTTCACAGATCATGTTTTCTGAAGCCTTTCTGGCCTCATTCTAGTAATTTAGTTGTAGTGGAGAAGAAATGTATGAGTTTTACGGGAACACCACAAGTTTTTTGCCAGAATCTTTGTTTGGACTGCACCTGTTCAACTTGTCTCTTGACAAAGTATCGGTGGAAATCATCATAACTCAACTCTGGAAGATCAGAAGCAGCTAATGTCACATGATCAAGAGCATTCAGCTTGCAGCAGCCTGCTGATAGCCTGATATTGTCTCAACAAGCTCACTGGTAATGTTAGTATGAGATATTGCAGGAGGTGGGCCATGGTTGTAACTCAATGCAGCGGGCAGTGGACAATTGCTTGATCAACACATGTACTGAAATGAGATTGTAGTTCAACCGAGACTTCATAGCAACATGTGTCACTTCAACAAGTGTTTTCTCATGCAGCAACAGAATTTTAGCCATCCATCTTGCAAGGCAAACAGGTAAAAAGGGAGCACTTCAGCACTTGCACTCAACAGGAGCAATAGAGAATTAGAAGTCCATTGGAACAGCAAGTGTAATAGCCTGATAAGGTAAACCAATCCACACAAAATGCAACAGGGACTGAAAGAATGGCATGGAGCACGAGAAGTACAGATTGAGCAATAGCTGATAAATACAGGAAACCACTCCTTGAAATCCTTGTCTCGTGTAGCTCAGAATCAACCAGCAGTCTGATTGCGGTATTGAGAGATCCAAACTCAGCCTCAGAATACCAGAATAATTGCCATGATATTGGTCGTAGATCAACCCCAACATGCATCGCCACCACCGGCGTAGGCTGTCTGGCTATGCATCCTTCCAGAGACAAACCACAGCACCAACACACTGTTTGCACCGCCACTGTCGATGCAGCCAACGCACGAGCACATATAAATGTAGCCCATGTACTAGAATGGAACATATGCACTCAGCTCGCAACCCCAAAGCTTGCCATTAATGTGACGAGTCTGCTGGACACGCGTGCTTAGCAACAACGCCAGTGGAGATCTTCGATAAACAATCCTCAAAAAGCTGAGCTGATGTGAGGTACCCACAATTGGTGGTGGATGAGTTGGTAAAAATACCAGCAGGGTCGAGGTAAGCCTTCTGGTGATGATGTTGGCACAGCTGATCGGCAGCGTGCTTATATGCAAGAACGTCGATAAGAGTGCCCAGGCAATCTTTCAAGCACTTGACCACGGCCATGGCGACGTCGTGGAAGTCCTCCCGCATCTTGCAGTCGGCGGGCAGCGGAATGAAACGTAGGGGCGCGATGGTGTTGCAGAGTGGCCGGTCGCAGTGGAGAATCGAGTCGCGCGGGTCGAGTATGATGAGGCCGACACTTCCGCTGCGGGTGTGCACACCGCAGAGGTACATGTCGTCGTTCCAGCGGAGCACCTTTTCCTCCCAGAGCGCGCCAACGGGGATGTCAACGAAATTGCGGTCGCCGTCGAACAGGCAACCTGCGCTGACCCCGCAGCCACCACCCAAGCCAGCAGCCCGCCACGCCACATGCTGCGCCTACAGCATCGGCGCGGAGCGCAGCGGCCGCCGCGAGCGCCTGGCCAACGCGACCGATGGCTCGAAGGAGTAGTGGTGCGTCGTGGTGGGCGAAACCGCACTCCGGGTTATCGTCGAGCAGCGCGTACTTATCGGGGACGTACGAGACCGAAGCCGCGGGACTCGAGGTTGACGCCGACGAAGACGCGGCAGCTGTCGCCGAGCACCTCGGCGCGGACGAAGGCGACGTGCCTGCCTCTCCTGCTCGGAGCGTGCGACGAGGATCCCTGAGCGCTCGGCCTCCTGCTGCGCGACCGGCTTCTTCTCGATGGCCTGCGCGAACTCCGGCCCGTAGGAGCCGACGGAGCCGCTGAACGGGATGACGCGGAGCGTGTACACCAACCACGAGGCCGAGGTGGAAGTCCAGCATCCGCTCCGGTTCCGCCTGGAGCTCCGAGAAGCGAGGGCGGCTTTGCGCCTTACGTGGCGACGCCGAACTTGAAAAGGAACAGGGGAAACAATTCTAATCCAATCTCTCTCACGTCGCGATACATAATCGAGTTCTTTGTTTCCGGTCGCGTCCGTCCTGCTCCGCGCCCCCGTCGCAACCGCCTCCATGGCCACTGATCCGTCCGTGAAAGGCTACCACGTCCTCAAGGTCGACGGATACTCAAGAACCAGAACCATCTCCAAGTACAGCAGCGCCCCCGGCTTTGAGTCAGCCCCGTTCCGCGTGGGTGGCCATACTTGGATTATAGGCTACTACCCAAACCCCAGGGGAACCTACGTGGGATGCATCTCTCTCTGTCTCTATCTTGTTGATCTTGCTGCTGATGAATCCGTGAAAGTTAGGGCTACATTCAGTTTTCTCGATCATGACATGAAATCGAAACTATATAGTCGTCCGCCCATCACGTATACCTTCTCGACCATGACATTACGTCATGGATACCAAACATTCGTCAAATTGACATCATTGGGTAAGCATCTCAAACACGACTGCTTTGCACTTAGAGTTGATCTGTTTATCATCGAGGAAGAGCCATCATCATCTATAGCGCCGCCACCATCTGACATGCACCTTCATCTCGCCGATCTCCTAACAAGCAAAGAGCACACTGATGTTGTTTTCCACGTCGGCGAGGAGACTTTTGCAGCACACCGACTATTGCTTGGGGCTCGATCACCGGTCTTCAAGGCGGAGCTCTCTGGCGATCGCCAAACCACAAGGGTCATACAAGTAGATGGTATGGAGCCACAAGTGTTCAAGGCTATGCTTACTTTCATATACACAGACACATGGCCAAAGCAGGTTACCTTTCAAAAGAAGTCTGCAATGGCTCAACGGTTGCTTGTCGCGGCGGATCGGTATGGGCTGCAAAGACTGAAATCTATGTGTGAATACAGGCTGTGCAACCACATTGATCTCCACTCTGTGGAAGGCATCTTGCTTCTAGCAGAGAAGCATCAGTGCGCTGCTCTCAAGGAGGCATGCTTTGATTTCATTGGCTCCACGACAACTCTGCTTTCGGCTCGAGAAAGTATACTTACATGTAGGAGAACCCAAGAACTTCGGTTTGATCGCATCGTCTCGCTTTGCTCTACTATTACAAAGGACCAGATTTTCAATGTGCTTGATCATGAACCGGATCGGAAGAGTGTTGGAGGCATCAACATAACTTTAGACATTGACTAATCCCATGTGGGTTCATATACAGTCATATCCAATGTACTCAGGAGGATGCAGATGCATGTACACCCCATGCATGTCATATTTTGTTCTTGGATCTTGGAAAAAAATTCTTATGATATGTATATATATTCCTTATAACAATTAGTTTTATTTTGTTTAGTCCTAGATTTTGGAGAGAGATATTCTTATATTAGATATAATATTTGGTTTTTGTCACTCGAATTATGCGTTTGCATCTTTTTTTTAAATAGTCTTTGCATTTTGATTAAGAGCATCTCCGGCAGTTCCCCAAACGTAAACCACAACAAGGTAGGGAGCAAACAACTGAAACAGAAAAGCTCGTGACCCCCGACTGCCCTCAGCAGGGCGACTCGGGGGCGACCTCGCCGGCGTCTAGGCGCACCATCCCGGCCTCCCTCACGGCCGCCGTCGTCGCCCTGCTTGCGGTAGCGGCGGCGGCTCCGTTTCCCGGGGTCCGCTCGCACCCCCACCCTCTCCTCCACCTACCTCCTCCGGCTCCCCCCTCCATCCCTTCCAACTCTGTCGAGGAGCGGCGGCGGGCAGGCGAATCTACCCCCTGGGGGCGAATCTGGTGATCTGGTGGCCGGTTATCGTTCTCCGGCGGCAGTTGCGTCCTCCGGCGCGCTCCTCATCTCCGGCCAGGTCCGGCAGGCTTAGGGCGGCCACCAGCCGGAGCCTGGCCCCCTGGTGCCAGATCTGGCGCCTCCCTAGCTGCCGGGGGCGGATCCACAGGGGCTGGCCGTCGCTCGGCCGTGTACGGTGCCTGCCATGGCAGGGGCTCTCCTGGTGGGGCCCGACCAGATCCGGGCCCACGGGCCTTGGACCTGGCTGCTGTGGGTGTATTAGCCTGCGGGCCATCAACGGCTATGGGCTGAATTATTAAACTACAAGGCCCACACTAATTTTGGCAGACCAGTCGACGGCTCCGGTCTACTGTTGCCACTTGTCCCTCCACGCGTCAGGGCTGGGGACTCGGCCAGACCACGTGCGTCCTTTATTCGGCAGACCAGTCGACGGCTCCGGCCTCCTGTTGCCACTTCTCCCTCCACGCGTCAGGGCTGGGGACTCGGCCAGACCACTCGGCCAGACCACGTGCGTCG
>JAKNSH010454991.1:0-23646 GCA_027790015.1 Cymbopogon flexuosus
TGGAACACTTCTATCTCTACTCCTAGGCAATACATTTATAATCCGTAAAGTCAAGGCACAAAGGAACAAAAGGATGAGGCAAAGATTCTTCAAGCAAAACCGTGGACAACTTCTACAACAATTGGTATCTCAAAGGGCAGACATAGCAGAAAGAATGATTGTTACTTTGGAAGAACTTGAGAAAGCCACTAATAACTTCGATAAAGCTCGCCAGCTTGGTGGCGGAGGGCATGGGACGGTTTACAAGGGAATTTTATCAAATCTACATGTTGTGGCAATTAAGAAGTCAAAGATAGTGATACAAAGAGAAATCAATGATTTCGTAAATGAGGTTGCTATCCTTTCTCAGATAAACCACAAGAATGTTGTGAAGCTTCTTGGATGCTGCCTTGAGACTCAAGTTCCTCTACTTGTTTATGAGTTCATTTGTAATGGAACCCTCCACAACCATCTTCATGTTGAGGCTTTAGTATCACTATCATGGAGAAATAGATTGAGAATCGCAGTTGAGATTGCAAAGGCTCTTTCATATCTTCACTCGCTCGTTTCGACACCAATAATCCATAGGGACGTTAAGTCTTCTAACATACTTTTGGATGATAGTTTAACTGTAAAGTTGTCAGACTTTGGATCTTCAAGATATGTTCCACTTGATCAAACTGGATTAGACACAACAGTGCAAGGAACATTTGGGTACCTAGACCCTATGTACCATAGCACAGGGCACCTTACCAAGAAAAGCGATGTCTATAGTTTTGGCGTTATTTTGATGGAGTTGCTTACTAGAAAGAAGCCCAATTCATTTAGATCTCCCCAAGGTCATGGTCTTGTATATCATTTTGTCACTCAACTTTCAGAAGGTAACTTATACCATATCTTGGACCCACAAGTTATGAGGGAGGCAGGAGGAGAGGTAGTTGATGTCGCTTTGTTGGCAAAAATGTGTGTGAAATTAATTAGCAAGGATCGCCCAACGATGAGGCAACTAGAGATGACACTCGAAAGCATTCATGTGGCAAGGGAGTATGCGTCGAGTCCGAGTGATATGACAGATGAATCCGAGGAGGACTACATCCAAGTAAACAACACGTTAATTGGAGGTGCAAACATGGTTATCGTAAATGAAGATTAATGAACATGAATTTAATTGCATATAAGCTTACCTAGCTACCTTAAGCATATAGATACCCAAGGAAGCACGTGTGTGCGATAAGGGGTCTAGCTAGTCTAGACAAAAGTATCTTTGTTGGCAAAGATGTGGCAGATAGTGGTGTTTAGAAATATTCTTATATGTAAATTGTCACTCTGTTGAGAAATATTGTTGCATTGTAATGATATGTTAACCTTTTAATTGTCTCCATATGGGGATCATGGATGACCCTTGGTCTATTGGTGTGCACATTTAAAGTATGGTGCCAGGTTAGTTTTTACTTTGCATGAACAATGTGTGTTTATTTTGTGTAATGATGGGTGAACAATGAATCTATGTTGCGTTATTTGGGTATATCTTTGTGTAGTGTACAATTTGTGACTGGCTTGGCTAGTTACTTGGGTATATCTTTGTATACTTGTTTATATCTTGCTTGCAAGGTTAACGTGCTAGCTTGAGCTTGTAAACGAGGAGTTGAGTTCGAGTTGGCTCGTTATTCAGCCCTACCCTTGAGGAGTGAGCGGCTAAGTGCGCATGTCTAGGTAGAGGGTTACACGAAGAGCAACATATTCTTGGTTATGGAAATACCCTTATTAAGATTACAAATTATATTTAATAAATAGTGGTTCTCAGTTTTAGAAAAAATAGAAGCAGCGGGAGGTACAAAAGGTACTTCCCCAACAATTGCAAAAGGTTTCTTATAAAGTGTGTTGCATACTGCGAAGTTGATGTCTATACTGGGTGACACTTAAATGTCTCACCGTTCGTTATAACCCACTTGTAGTTCTAGTAAGTAGTATTAAGGTTGGTGATGTTTAAATGTGTTGTATTGTCCTTATAACTCCCTTTTTGGCTTTCAGTAATCGTAGTTGTGGCAGGTCGGAGCTTCACTGTGTTGGAGAGCCTGGCTTCAGCTAGCTGGTAAGGAAAACTATTTTGCTTTTGCCTTGGCTGCCCATGCTGTATCACCAAGTAGAAAATCATGTTGTGAATGACGGCGGAATAACGACGAAGAACACAATATCAAATCACAGCGAAACACAAGATTTAACATGAAAAACCCCTCCAATGCGAAGGAAAAAAAACCACGGGCGCCGGCCAACAATCACTTCTCACTATTATCAAGAGCCAGGTTACAACGCCGTAGCGGCGGCTTACAAGATGATCTCAGTGGAAACCCTAAATAGGGTATATGTAGCGTCACTTCCAGTTCGCGGGCGATGGAGATCGCCACTTCCAGTACTTGTGGTTGACGTCGAGCAACTTCATGTCGAAGCCGAGATCCAAGGCCACTGATGAAAAGACTTACTTGGTGCGGTGTGCTTGCGAGGCTGATCCTAGCTATGAACGTCGTGAAGTTGTTGATGTAGTTGTCCAGTGCTCTGTCCTGCTGAGGTTGGCGGTAGTTGCTTGGCCCATCGTGGATTGTGAGGTGGCCGAACTCATGGAGCAAGGCACCCACAAACGCCTCACAGGTGCCAGCTGTAATCCTGGCGCCACCCATCTGTGCCATGCATTGGCTGCCCCATTGAGGTGGAACACAACATAACGAACCTGGTCAGCTGGCGGTATGATCTGGAATTGGAAAAGGAGCTGGATCCTTGACACCCATGGCACTGGATCCGAAGATTCATCAAATGTGGGTCTTGACTGGCGAGCCACCTCATTCGTCGAGGAGCGGCGGGGTTCGGCTCCCTGTTCCATGATTGAAGGGGCGTCATCCTATAGAGTCGGCTCGTTCCGGGCGGCGATTGGTGGTGGAGGTGCTTCAGGTGAATCCTGACGTGCCAGGGTCGGCGGCAATGGCGCCGGAAGGTCAACGTCGCGT
The DNA here is from genome assembly GCA_027790015.1 of Cymbopogon flexuosus. Taxonomy (NCBI): domain Eukaryota; kingdom Viridiplantae; phylum Streptophyta; class Magnoliopsida; order Poales; family Poaceae; genus Cymbopogon; species Cymbopogon flexuosus. The sequence goes on from JAKNSH010454991.1 coordinate 2,979, forward strand.
GGTTGGACGATCGGTGACGGTGCCGACTCCTCTGTTGGTGCCGATGAGCCCGCCAACTGCTCCTCCGCTACTAGGAACAGTGCTGCGGAGACCTCAGATGCAATCTGAGGCTGATTTGAAGGGTCGTCCATCCTACTTTGCAAGTAGGATCTGCCGGTGGCGATCATCGCAACCCTTGTCTCCCTAGCGAGTTCGTCGATGGCAGCTTCACGATCTAGCCTAGTGTGCACTCCTTGCATGGTCTCTCCTCGGATCTAGGCCTGCTCGATGTCCCTGAGGCAATCATCGAGGCGTCTGAGCTGTTGACTTAGCTCATCGAACTTGCTGCAGATGGTGACCGCGAACTCCCTGGAGAAGCTTCCTTGCGGCGGAGGTGTTGGACGCCATTGATTCCTGGGGTCGTAGTGGCGTGGAAGATCGAAACGACCCTAAATACCAGGTGTCAAGGTCCCTAGTTGGGGGGCCCTTGACGACGCTCGTTGACCGGTAGATGAGTGGGGAACGGTGGTGAGGGCGGCGGCGGTAGTTGGGGGCGTCGACGATGGTGGCACATAGAGGAGAGAGGAGAGGTGGCGTCGGCAAGAGAAGAAGAGAGGGAGAGATAAAGAGCTTTCGCTCATTTATTGCTTAATTAATCCAATTACATCTCCCTAATATTTATAGTTTCTAAGAGACTTGACTTCTAAGCAAACTAGGAGATCCTTGTAAGATTGAATTCTCCTTTCCTATCTTAACCGACCCAATCTTTATATTATTCTAACCGATCATTTCCTAATCAAAATCGGAACCCATATGGAAGTTGATGATGATGGTGGGGCCAGCGGCGCCGACGCCGGCGGCGCACCCACCACCGGGGCGGGGGTCGGGCCGCCTGACGTGGCGGTGGTGGCGGCGTTGTTGCCTTTTTGGACCTGGTTTGGTGCGCTTATTTCGGGCTGGGGAGTTAGGACCGTGACAGTATTAATTAGTGTTTGTGTTGTGAATTGTGATGGGTGAATGAGGGCTACGCATGGGTGGTGCGCTTATTCCTTGAGACTTGTTCAATTGTTATTATTACATCAGCAGTGAAGCATATAATCTATGCATGGAACGATTTTATTTTTGTTTAGCACGCCACGCCGTGCTTTGGATTTGCCCATCATCTATCAGTTAATTGGAAGGTGGAACATACGTGTCTCCGTCCGTCGTCGGACGTGGACATGCTGATGCTGGTGGTAGCCGTCATTAGTAGCAACAACAACATGGCCACGGAAAGAGAGTGTGGAGGAATTAGTAGTTAAGAGAGTTGAGGCAATGCGAAGCTATCAATGTTGGAAGAACAAAGCGCCGTCGGCGGTGGCGCTCCTGTGGTTGGAGCTCATCTTCCTGCTGGTGACTGTCGCCGCGGCGGCGGCTGCCAACGAGGTGATCTCGATCGGGCTGCCCGGCTGCACCATCAGCGCTGCGGGAACGTGAGCGTGACCTACCCGTTCGGCATCGAGCACGGCTGCTACCTCAAGGACTTCGACCTCACCTGCATGGTACCTTCAACGAGACGAACACTATCACAGAGATCTCCCTCGCCGAATCCATGGCATCGACAACGACGACGGCTACCGGGGGAGCTTCTTCGCCTTTGATCAGCCACGGATCCACTGGATGCTGGTGTCCAGCGCGCTGCAAGAGCCGAACGAAACGCGCGCCGGGAACAAGACGTGCCCCAAGGATCTGGGCGCCACTGGGTGCCACAGCACCCACAGCACCTGCCAAGCCACTTCCAAGGACATGCACGTTTCTACTGTCACCGGCTACACTTGCAGATGCAACGATGGCTACCAGGGCAACGCTTACCTCAGCGACGGGTGCCGAGGGTTTTTTTTTTTTTTTTTTGAATTGTAAGCATGTTATATTTTCCTCCAAATTATGCCCTCTAAACTTGTCACCTGAATTTTAGAAATACCCTCCGACAGTCCGACTCAGATATCGGAAAACTTACCTCCCTCAACTTTTAAAAATAAAAAAAAATATTTCCCTTGAAGGCCTGACCCGATCCTCAATTTTTTCTATATTATTATATTAAAAAATCATAACTTTTCCATGTTAAGTTGGTTGAATACAAAGTTTGTATATAAACTGTAGAGCTCGATGCAGCTTGCAAGTGTAGTTGACACCAGAAGCTCAAATATTCGTTCAGATTTTTAAACCTAAATTTTAAAAACTTTCGAACGATCTATGATATTGGCATGGCTAACTTGCAGCTCTTCAATGCAATCTATATCTTTGTTCTAAGCAACTTTCCTAGAGCAACTCCAACTCAGGCCCTTATTTGGACCCATACTCTAAAATTTAGGAGTTTAGCCAAAAAACAACTCCAGTGGATTCCCTATTTGAGCTCCCATTTTTCATGCCCTCCCAATTATAGTACGAGGTCTATAGATCTAGCAACCCCTATTCTCATGGGTCCCACATCACTTTTGGGCTGAAGTTGCTGTTGATAGGGTTTTGGATTGGAGTTGGAGTTAATTTTAGGGCCCTATTGTATGCAGTCCAGCGTGCAAATAGAAAAAAATAGGGGCTCTATTTATATGCTTGGACTGGAGTTGTTCTTATGTGCGATCATTTAGGGGCCCAACTATTCGTTTATATGAGATCGTTTTTTTTTAAGTTCTCAGATTTTGAAATTCGTGTGTTTTTAAATAACCTTGAATCTTGATATGGTCTACGTAAACTTGTAGCTCTAAATTTGATCTATAACTTTGTTAGTTCACACATTTTTATATAAGATCCTTTAGAGGACCTAATATTCATTTTAATTTATCATATTTTAATTTTTCTTTTTCATGAAACCTCGAATATTAACATGATCTACTAAAGCTATAGATCTCAATGTGACCTATAATAACTTTGCTGTTGAAAACCTTTTTATTTGAGATAGTTTAAAGGACCAGATATCCGTTTTAAATGCTTTGATTATTAAGTTCAACTTTTTGGATTTTTTTTCAAACTTAGTTAGATGGAGACATGCTCTATACCAAATGTATAGTGATCACATAGATATAAAACTTTCTAGTTAAAGATTTCATTTGAGATCCAGAAGCTTATTCTTCAATAGAAGATGGCATAACTAAAAACATATGTGGGGTCCACATGACAATCGATTAGAACCACCATCAAAGTCACTCCAAACTACTTAAGAGAGTAATTTATTCGGTTTTGGAAGTTAAGGGGGATATTTTTCAAATTCAGCAATGACAAGATCAGAGGAACAATTAAACTTTAAAATTTCATTTATGCTATATACAATGCTTATTAGAGATAATTTTTTTGTGCTTTGCTTATCATGTTTAGATATTGATGAGTGCACTCTTCCGAATAAATGCTTTGGCAATTGCATAAACTTGCCAGGCAGCTATTCATGCCACTGTCCGACGGGAACCGTGGGCAATCCCTACACTCGAAATGGTTGCACAAATCCAAATACAGGTAACAATTAAGACTGTAACAGTTCCTCTACTAAATTTAAAGTTGCCTTTTTTGAATTGTTTGTTAAACGAAAACCAAATACAGGTAACAATTAAGACTGTAAGCCTAGTCTCAGTGGGGGTTTCATGGGAGTGTCATGCACATTTATTAGGGTGCCACATCAGCATACGTGCACTTTTTGCATGAAACTCATAGGAGAGAGAAGGAATTCGTTTTACCATGGTAAAACCACTCTGGCGCTGTTTCTCATACGGTGAAACGGAATGAAACTCCCACTGAGGCGTTTCATCAGAGAAGAAGATGCGGGGATGGGGGTGGAGATTGGATCAGGTGGGACCCACGAAGGGGTAAAAATAGACTGTGAAATTGTGTATGAAACTTTCCACTGAGAGAGACACCTATTTCATATAAAAGTTTCATGTATTGAAAAGTGTGTGGTGAAACTCATCATTGAGACTGGCCTAACAGTTCCTCCACAAATGACTCAAATATCTTAGATCTTAATTAAGGATCATGTGGCTTTATTATAGACCAATTTACTTTCCTTAAGCTTTTGTTAATGATAGCGACCATGCTAGTTTGCTTGTGACTTTTAACATCTTTTGAAACATTACATATCCTATATATCCTATGGTCATAAAAAAAAGTAATGTTTGCTATGAAGGAACAATATTTTTCAGTCAAATTTGCTAAAATATGATAGTCTATTAAATATTCACAACAGTGTGTGCCATCACTTTCAGGGCTAATCATTGGCCTAGGATTTGGAACTTGTGGAACCCTTCTCTCTAGTCCTAGACCTAGGCAATACAATTATAATCCGTAGAGTCAAGGCGCAGAGGAAGAAAAGGACGAGACAAAAATTCTTCAAGCAAAACCGTGGCCAACTCCTACAACAATTGGTATCTCAAAGGGCAGACATTGCAGAAAGAATGATTGTTACTTTGGAAGAACTAGAGAAAGCCACCAACTACTTTGATAAAGCTCGTGAGCTCGGTGGTGGAGGGCATGGAACAGTTTACAAGGGGATTTTATCAAATCTACATGTTGTGGCAATTAAGAAGTCAAAAATAGTGATACAAAGAGAAATTGATGATTTCATAAATGAGGTGTTGCTATCCTTTCTCAGATAAACCATAAAAATGTTGTGAAGCTTCTTGGGTGTTGCCTTGAAACTGAAGTTCCTCTACTTGTTTATGAGTTCATTTCTAATGGAACCCTCCACAACCATCTTCATGTTGAGGCTATATTATCACTACGATGGAGAGATAGATTGCGGATTGCGGTTGAGATTGCAAAGGCTCTTGCATATCTTCATTTACTTGTTTCGACACCAATAATACATAGGGATGTCAAGTCTTCCAACATACTTCTAGATGACAGTCTAACTATAAAGTTGTCAGACTTTGGAGCTTCAAGATATGTTCCAGTTGATCAGACTGGTTTAGACACAACAGTGCAAGGAACAGTTGGGTACCTAGACCCAATGTACCATAGTACAGGGCACCTTACCGAGAAGAGCGATGTCTACAGTTTTGGCGTTGTTTTGATAGAGTTGCTTACTAGAAAGAAGCCTAATTCATTTAGATCTCCCCAAGGTCATGGTCTTGTATATCATTTTGTCACTCAAGTTTCAGAAGGTAACTTGTATCATATATTGGACCCACAAGTTGTCAAGGAGGCAGGTGGAGAGGTGGTTGATGTCTCTTTGTTGGCAAAGATGTGTGTGAAATTTATTAGCATGGACCGCCCGACAATGAGACAACTGGAGATGACACTTGAAGGCATTCATGCGGCAAGGGAGTATGCTTCGAGTTCAAGTGACATGACAGATGAATCTGAGGAGGATTACATCCAAGTAAATGACACGTTTATTCGAGGTACAAACATGGTTGTTGCAAATGAAGATTTCTCAACCTAAAGAATTTAATTGCATATTAAGATTACCTATCTTAGCTAGGCATATTGATACCCAAGAAAGCACGTTTGTGCAATAAGGTTTCTTGTCTTGACAAAAACATCATTGTATCGATTATCAGATTTGAAATACTGAAACAAGTGAGCTGTGAGGAACGTGTAATTGGTTGAAAACGGAGCAACTTTCAATGGATCAGAGAGCTCAATCCTACTTTAGCTATCTCGTGGGACAGCAGATCCTTGCAGCAGGTGTGGTGTTTATAAATTGTTATATTATTCTAAATTATTTAATTGTTACCATTACATAAAGTCATAAAGACGATGGAGCATATATATGATGGAGCAGCCACTGATACTGGTGGCATCGACCATCTATATCTAGGACACGGAAAGAAAGTGGAGGAATTAATTATTACAAGAGAGTTGAGGCAATGTGCTCCTATCAATGTTGGATGAACAAGAGTTAAATGCACCATGAGCACCTGAACTTGTAAGCGTGTGTCATATAGGTTCTTGAACTTTGAAAATGCATTTCTAGGTCTTCAAACTTGTTAGAAGGTGCACCACAGGTCCATGGCTGCCACTTAGACCTTTTTTTGCTAACATGGCATGCTTGCATGGCGTATATTTTTTATTTAGCCCCTCGTAATTATTTTTCATAAAAAATAAACCCTGTCTTTAATCATCTCGGTGGTAGCAACGACGTTTCAACCCGTGGAACCCGCGGACCGCGGTGTCTCACGTGTGTACGTGGATGCCAGGAAGTTGGCACTATGCACCTTGGCGGTCTCCCCCTGAGACTACACAGTGTGGTGCCCGTCTGTCATGTCGTATTTTGTTCCAAATTTACCAAAGTTTACAGAATTTTATCTTACAAAACATTGATAATTCACTCAGGTTTGTTAAAACAAAGTAGTAGCTCATTGTAACAGTAACAGCTTTTGTTAAGGCCGATTAAATAATTTACACATGAAATCGAGCGATTGGAGAGTGAGAATAGAGCAAGATTTTTAACTGATCTCGTGTTCAGTTAGCACAGCAGCTGGCAGCAGCCTAGTTGCCCCTGGCTCCGTCGCTTAAGCAGGTCACTTTCTTGCATGCTGACATGCAGCTCGTCTCCCATCTCCAGTTCAACGTGTCCTTGAATCTTGATAGCTGTTGGCATCACTAGAAGCATTGCACGCACCGGTATAGTCTTCCAAACAAACAGCCGCCCGCCCGCCATACGTGTGGGAACGCATACAGATGAGAGAAGGAAGGGGCTAAATGAAAAATGTGCGCCATGCAAGCATGCCACGTCGACAAAAAATGTCCTGGTGGCAGCCATGGACCTATGGTGCACCGGCTAACAAGTTTGCGGATCTAGAAATGTAATTTTAAAGTTCATGGATCTATATGACACACGCATACAAGTTCAGGTGCTCCTGGTGCATTTAACTCGATGAACAATGTGCCGTCGGTGGCGCTGCGTATGGTTGCAGCTCATCTTTGGGCTGGTGACTGTCGCCGGGGCTGGTTAGGCAATGTGCTCACAAACTTCACACACATTGCTGCTAACAAAGAGAGATCATCAATAATGGCATATGTTCTTCTTCGCTAACTCGGCATTTGTGGCACTAGCACTAATTAAGGGTTAATTAAGGCCTCAGTGAGGGCTTCTTCTGCACAAACCTCTCCCATTGTTTAGGTTTTATCTCCCCGAACTTTTCAAAGGGCTCATGACCCTTCTTAGATACTCCCTCCATTCCAATTTGTAAGTCGTTCTGACTTATCTATATACATAGTTTTTGCTATGCACCTAGTTATACAGTATGTCTAGATACATAGTAAATGTTATGAATCTGGAAAAACCAGACGACTTACAATTTGGAATGCACTAGTACTTGGTATTCAGTATTGACCTCCAGTGCCTATAGAATTTGTTGCCATTTGTTTCCATGAATAACTCTAGACAAGATTTCCAAAATCAAGGGAATTTGATCGAATGATATCTTCAGCTTACTTCAGAGAAATTCCTTGGTCGTCACACTTGGGGCATGTGTTTCCATGATCTGTTGACAAATCCAGTTTGCCCTTGACTAATGCTCCTATGACCTATGGTGTTTGCGAATCATTACGTACGTGCCTTTTGAGGCTCAGGTCTCATCAACTAGGCTGACCTCTTCTACAACCATATTGCGTTTGGGGAACTTGTTCTTGTTCTGGTATGGCCCCACCTCTGTTTTATACATTGAGGCCTTCCTCCCAAATTATAAGATGTTTGATTTTTTTTACTATAAGTTGGACCTCTCGTCTTAGTCAAAAAATTTATACAAATATAGTTAAATTTAAGTTATTCTTGAAGAACTTTTATTTATAAAGTAAGTCACAACAAAGTAAGTGATAGTTCGTACAATTTTTTGAGTAACATGAGTGGTCAAACTTAATGTTAAAAAATCATCGATTTAATTTAATCTTAGGTCAGTGGGGCCTGCTGCCTTAAGATCACTCCGCCTATCATATCCAGGCTAGGACAAGGATCTCTGTTGCCCATATGATGATGACGAGGAGGTGTTGACACTATCAACAATGTCGGAATCCCATTCCAAAACCAATAGCTTGGATTTTATGTTGCAATTGGATCGTTAGAATCTATGCTGACATGAACGATGTGATCTCTGGCTGGTTCTTGTGTGCCATGCATGCTTGGGTTTTCCCGTCGTCTGGAAACGTATATATAGTATATATTCTTGTTGGCTGGGTTTTCTTTGATCAAAACAAACGTACTAGGCGGGATCCCATTACATTACACATTTGTCAGCACTTGCTAGACATGAGCATCGATCATATATACAACATAGTCCCGCACAAAACGAGGTCTAGTCAAGCTGTCTAGGAGGCCCCCAGGCCATGCACCGCCGTCGCTACCCCTGCGCGAGTTCAGCGGTGGTGCTACTGCGGCCACCAATAATGGTTGCTGCAGTGGTGCTTGTATGGTTGCAGCTCGTAATGGCAGCGGACAACGCAGCGTTGTCCGCCGCCAAGAGTCTCGTTGTTATTGGGCTGCCCGACCAGCTGCGGTCGCGTGAGCGTGCCCTACCCGTTCGGCTTGAAGCCCGGCTGCCACCTGCTGAAGGGCTTCGACCTCACCTGCAACACAAGCCACATGCCGCCGCGGCTTCACCTCGCGCTCAACGGCTTGGAATTGTTCGTCACCAACATCTCCGTCGAAGACTCCACCCTGAGCTTCGGCGCTCGACAGAACGCGACCGACGGCCCTGGCTGCCACTTGTTCTCCACGCACCGGGTGATGGAGTGGGAGGTGGGATCCAACGCGCTGCAAGGGCTACGCCTACATGCAACGCGTGCCGGGAATGCAACATGCCCAGTGGATTTGGGCAGCAAGGCGTGCCACAGCAGCTACAGCACCTGCAGAGCCACCCGTGGCCCGGACGCTGAGTCCAACCACACCACCACTGGCTACGTCTGCAAATGTGACCATGGTTACCAAGGCAATCCTTACCTCAGCGACGGGTGCCATGGTAATTAAACGAATATATGCTTTCTCTTAGAATCATATATAATTAAGTATGGTCCTCCAGCAGTGATTTTTTCTTACGCGACAATATATATAACTATTACAATTATTACAATTACTAGCCGTGATTTTTCTTTTTTTTTTGTCCTTGTTTAATTAGATATCGACGAGTGCATGATCGCAGATAAATGCTTTGGTAACTGCACAAATTTACCTGGAGAGTATTTATGCGAATGTCCAAAGGGAACCATTGGCAACCCACACAATCCGGATGGCTGCAAAGAATGGCATGAAGGTCAAGGTAAAATTCATGCTACATGGTTAAACCTACTCATGCTACACGGTACAACAACCATTTTTTTGTTATATATAAATTTCTTAGTTCGTCATAAATTATTAACCATTTTAAACAAGGAGAACATATTTACTCCTCGTTTAAATAGTTCAACTTCACAGTTTATTTGGTTATTAGACTATTCATCGATTAAATGTTATGCATATATGCCAGGGAAATTGTTTGTGCAACATTTTCCATCCAAATTCAAAATCAGCCATACTGTATTTTTTCTATTTGCAAAGTAGCACACGTGCGCGCACACACAAGTAAGGTGCACCAAGCCAAAAAAATTATAAAATAAAGCAAGTGCGGATTAGGGTTTATAGTTCAGTCCCACTTTTAAACTGAATCAAATTAAAGGTTTCTTGTTTGGGAACTGTATATAGTGAAACTCCTTGATTATATACGAGGCAATTATTTGTACATCAAATTTTAAGGATGGCCACGTAGGCTATGTACAATAAAAACTTCAGGCATCAATCTTTGTTAAGATTTTAACAATCTTTATGACAACTACATCTTGAATCATGTATGAAATTATATACTTTTGTTTCTGTATGTTTGTTACACTGAGAAATATTATCGAATGCACCCACCAAGCAAGATGACTAGCTAGATGATCATATAGTGACATAAGACTGTTTGTTAAGTACTATTTTTAGCCACATACTTTAAAATATGAGATTGTATTGTGGTCTTTTATGTTTCATACCTTTACGACTTTTTGTGTCACTTGCAGAGCTATTCATTGGCCTCGGAGTCGGAAGTGGTGCAATGCTTGTAATTGTAGTCCTAGTTACCACACATGCAATCCGTAAAATTAAGATACAGAGAAAGACAAAGATGAGACAAAGATTCTTTAAGCAGAACCGTGGGCAATTGCTACAACAATTGGTATGTCATAGTGCAGACATAGCTGAAAGAATGATTGTTACTTTGGAAGAGCTAGAGAAAGCAACGAACAATTTTGACAAAGCTCGCAAAGTTGGTGATGGAGGCCATGGTATAGTGTATAAGGGAATTTTATCAAACCTTCATGTTGTGGCAATTAAGAAGTCAAAAATAGTTATAAAAAGGGAAATCGATGAGTTTATAAATGAGGTTGCTATACTTTCTCAGATAAACCATAGAAATATTGTGAAACTTTTTGGGTGTTGCCTTGAGACAGAGGTGCCCCTGCTTGTTTATGAGTTTATTTCAAATGGCACCCTTTATAGTCATCTACATGTTGATAATTTAGTTTCATTATCATGGAGAGATAGATTAAGGATTGCAGTTGAAGCTGCTAAGGCTCTAGCATATCTCCATTCACTCGCTTCAATGCCAATAATCCACAGGGATGTCAAATCTCCTAATATACTTCTAGATGATAATTTAATTGTGAAGTTGTCAGACTTTGGAGCTTCGAGGTACATTCCTATTGATCAAACTGGCTTAAATACTACCGTGCAAGGAACATTTGGTTACTTGGATCCTATGTACTATAGCACAGGACACTTGACTGAGAAGAGCGATGTCTACAGTTTTGGTGTGCTTATGATAGAACTACTTACTCGAAAGAAGCCGGTTTCATATAGATCTATAGAAGGTCATGGCCTTGTATACCATTTTGTCACTGTACTATCAGAAGGTAACTTGGTTCAAATATTGGATCCACAAGTTGTCAAGGAGGGAGATGGAGAAGTTGTTGATATCGCTTTGTTGGCAGCAATATGTGTGAAGCACATAAGCATGGAGCGGCCAACAATGAGACAAGTGGAAATGACGCTTGAAAGCATTTATGCAGCAAAGGAGTTTATTTCAAGTGACATGACAGATGATGACTGGTCATCTGAGGATATGACAAGCGTGCAAGCTAACCGGATTGATTTCCAGATCCAGGAGGAAAAATTAGAGTAATTTATTGATGTTCATATTACATCGAAGCTACCACACATAAGCGATATATTAGACTTGTGGAAAGCCAGGTTGGTGGTATGTATAGATAGCCACCATGTTCACTTGATAAGCATTTCTAGTTGAATTGTCTTTGTGCATTTAAAGTAAACTTATAAAGTGTTGGACCAAATAGTCGATGTTTCTTCATATTTTTTTTTTCTAATTATCCTCTTGTTCCTTGTTGTTCCAGTTAGTGGACAGAGTATTTGGCTTCATGCATTCTCATCGAAGAGAAACTAAACTAACTTACAAGAACTTAACACCACAAGTCCAACAAAGAAGATTTAAACAAGTTCTACAACACCAAAATGTAAATCTTAGAGTCCATCCTTTGGATGCAAAGCGCCTCATTGTCGTGGTCTCCAATTTTTAAAAAGCCTCCCCCACAAGCGCTTGTCGATCATCATGCGATTGAAATTGGGTCAAGAACTGAATCCAATTAGCCACCTTGAATGGGACCCACAAAAGCAATTTGGATCGGTATTTGTAAAAAAATTCCATTCCTTATTATCCAAATTGACCATAAAATGACTATTGCACATGTTTGGTAAAAATAATTTGGAAAGTTTTGTCTCGCCAAGAATACCAAACATCAAATAGTTTAAGCCACTAGATAGGTTAAATCATAGCACAATATCCATTGCTCTCAACAAAAAAATTTAGCACGAAAGCAACCAAATAAAAGACGTTGAATGACTTTAATTAGGTTTGCTACAAATTCAACAAGATTGATCTCCATTCATATTTGCTAAATTATTCCTAGTTGGAACTACACCTATTAAAAAAAATAGGGAAATATTTTAATCTTAACGTACCAAAGTTTTTGTAATACGTTTGTACATTACTAGCCAAGTAGCTACACATTGTTTTTATTATGAAAATCCATTTTTATGTAGGTTCTATGCCAAAAAAAACTATTACCCATTCGTATATTTATATTAGCTGATGCACACTCGCTATTATATGATTCCATCTAGTAGTTTGCAACTCAACACTAATAAGGACCAATCGCGAGCTTCATACAATGCAACACGTTTGCTTGCTTCCGCCGAACTATACTAAAAAAAACATTGGGTATTGGGTTTTCGGTGGCTGGTTTTCTAACCAAGTGTCTTCAGGGAACCTAGTCTAGTTACCGTCCTTTAATCCAAAAAATATCCAAATTTAATAAGAAGGGGTTCCTTTACACTCATGAGACTAATAAAAAAATTTAAAACTTCTGAATTTTTGTCAAATCTTGTCTTTAATATATTTGTTTCTTTAGTAAGCCTTGTCACAACCTATGGTCATTGCTTAGTTTGAAGAGCTACTTGCTTGGTTCAGCAAACACTTATTTTGTATGTCAAGGTTTTATAATACTTAAACCCCTTTTCACACTAGTGTTTGCTGGACAGAGGAGGAAGACGACTTCAGTTCTCTTCTGTTCGATGCCTGTGTGCAGATGTTTCCTCTGTTCCTTTGTAGGTGCTTTCCCAGTTACTTTTTTGCTTGAACAGGCCCCACATGTCCAGCGCTCCAGCCTGATAGCCCATGCCGATCGAAGGCCTACTTATATGTGATACTATAGTACGTGACAGTTGGTTATGTTGGTGGGGTATGGCAGAACGAATGAACAGAGGTGTATGTATGCCAATCGTCAGGACGTACGTGTTCCGATCATGTGTTGGATCTTGCGCGAAAGACTGAAACGCACATTGATACCGTAAACATGTTGAACACAGAAGCTGTGATGCATGCTTAAATTGCTTATATATATACGTATGTATGTTTGGATTTTTGGAACATAATGTTGCATCTTGTTGTAAAGGTTGGCATCGATATTGTTGATGTGATCTCCGCAATAATGCTTGGGTTTGCCCGTCCAAGATTTTGTGTGCCATGCCACCCATTGCCCATGCATGTTGTTGGGCTTCCCGTCCAAGGTTTTGTTCCAATCTCGTGTACGTACGTATACCTGGGATCGAGAGGATCGATCTCCTTTGTATGCATATATACTGATGATTGATATTGCCGTTGCCGTACACGCTTGCAGAGCTATATCAACAACTTGATCACAGGCGTTGTCAAACAAAATAAGAGAGTGGAGAAGGGTATACATGCATTGGGGACGACATGTTGCTGAATCAAGCAGCCACTGCCACTGCCACAGTACGCATGGCGGTGGCGGCTGTCATGTGGTTGCAGCTCATCTTGGTGGCTGAAGCTGAAGCTGACGGCACAGCGGTGGGCGGCGAGCCGCCGATCGGGCTGCCCGGCTGCCGGACTCGCTGCGGAGACGTGAGCGTGCCGTTTCCCTTCGGATTGGAACCCGGGTGCCACCTGGGGCCATCATCGTTCAACCTCGCCTGCGCGGCCGCTGGCGACGGCGGCAATAACAACACACCGGCGGCGTGGTTCTTGTGGCTCACCGACGAATACAGCGGCGGCACCTTGGCTCTAGTCGCCAACATCTCCCTGGATGACTCCACCATGCGCCTCGTCCACGTGCCGCTCACTTGGATGCTGTTTGGACGGCAGGGCAGCACAGGTCTCCGCTACTGGGCTCAAGAACTGAGGGAGTGGGAGCTGGCATCCAGCGTCGTGCCATGGCGGCGGAACGAAACGCGCGCCGGGAGCGCGACGTGCCCAGCAGATTTGTTGGGCACCAGTGCGTGCCATAGCAGTCACAGCACCTGCTATGCCACCAACCGTACGGCAGCCAACATCACCGGCTACGTATGCCGATGCGACCATGGTTATCAAGGCAACGCCTACCTCAGCGACGGATGCCATGGTATGTATGTATTTCCTTTGTTTTTCTAAAAATAAATCCAACCGTGTATCACTAAGTATAAAAATTGATTTTTGTTGATGCTTGTGATCTTTTTTTACCGGTGGTTCATAATGTATATATAGGCGCCAGTAAACATGAAAAAAAACTGTAGATCCATGACTATGAACTAACTGTATAAACTTATCTGCACTAATGGTTTCCATAAATCTACTATGTAGAAATCATGTATTTACATTGGTGGTCCTTAACCTATCACCGTTGTAAATCCAATTTCTATTGGCGGTATATATTGGTAAGACAACTACCTAGCGACGATGATAAGAAAACCACTAATAAAGTTGCATTTACACTGGAAATTTTCTTAATAACCTAGCATCACCACTACAAATATTTTGAAATCAATTTTTCTTTACACTTTTAATATAATTAATCTCGGATGGAGAAATGATCCGAAAGAAGGTTGTAATATATAATTGAAGTTATGTACAACTTTGTTGTTGACTATTTTTTCTTTTGAAAGAATTTGGTGTCCAGAAATTATGTTTTAAGAATAATGATTCTGAAATTCATTTTTTTAGTTTACCAAAATGACCTCAAATGGAAAGCTGTCGTAAACATACTTGTAGATCTCGACAATATCTTACACTTTCCAGATCAAATCTTATTTTGATTTCGATTCGTTTATGACCTCAAATTTCCCTTTCAAAATCCGGTAGAGTGAATATGATGAGTATATTTTTGCTGTTAAATCACATGTTACATATTTTGCAACATACCTTAGACCCCTGCGGGCCTGCTTAGGTTTTATTATCATTGTATGGTAAACAAATTAAATGTTATCCTATCTTTATTGTGTGTATGCACACACACAAACTGCAAAAACAAAAAAAGAAAAGAAAAGAAAAAGCAGCAAGCAATGTCCTACAATAAATTTTCTTTTCGCAACAAATACATGCCTACTATTTCTTATATATATTATGAGTCACAAAAAATGCTTATATATAATATTAGGCATGATTTATTTTCTTATCCTTGATTATTAGATATTGATGAGTGCGCCATCCCTGAACAATGCTTGCTTTGCCAATTGCACAAATTTACCTGGCAAGTATTTATGTGAATGTCCAAAGGGAACCATTGGCAACCCATACACTCCGGATGGCTGCATAAACCAGCATGACGGTCCAAATAAAGGTAAAATTCATGCTAAACACGGTTAAACCTAGGCAACTACTTTTTTTCATAAATTTCTTTGTAGCCCTAAATTATACACCTTTGAATCAATAAATCCAACTTTATGATTATTTGGTTGGGCTATTCAATTAGATAATTTAGTTTGATTATTAGTAGGCTAGCTACCATGGCACACCATATGTAAATATAATATATATAGTACAAGGAAACTGTTTGTCCATTGAATTCCTTCCAAATTCATAATGAAGCCTAGTATATTTTTTTCTTATTTCCAAGATACAATCTGTACAAGCAACCGAGTCCAGATTATGGTTTACAATTTGGTCGCAGTTCTAAACAGATTCAAATGTCTCTTGTTTGGGAATTCTATCTAGTGAAACTCCTTGATTATAGATGGGGCAATTGTTCCACTTCAAATAAAGTACTACCATGTAGGTTTTGTGCAAAATAAACTTCATGCATATATGTTAAGAGTTTAACAACTTTTGTGCAACTTCTACTTCACGAATCAAGTATGTATTGTATCCTTTGTTTACATGGCAAATAAAATATGCACATTGAGAAATATCATCTAATGCATCCTCCAAATTAATAAGATGGTAGATGATCATATAGTCATAAAACCCATTGTTAAGTACTTTTTTAAATATGAGATTTTATCATGCTTTTTTTTGTTGTAGACATTTAAAACTCTTTGTGTCACTTGCAGGGCTAATCATTGGCCTAGGAGTTGGAAGTGGTGCAATGTTTCTCATTGTAGTCCTTGTCACCACACTTGTAATCCATAAAATTTAGATAAAGAGAAAGACAAAGATGAGAAAAAGATTCTTTAGGCAAAACCGTGCGCAGTTGCTACAACAGTTGGTATGTCAAAGGGCAGACATAGCTGAAAGAATGATTGTCACTTTGGAAGAGTTAGAGAAAGCAACTACAATTTTGATAAAGTTCGGGAACTTGGTGGTGGAGGGCATGGTATAGTGTATAAAGGAATTTTATCAAGTCTACATGTTGTGGCAATTAAGAAGTCAAAAATACTTATACAACGAGAAATCAATGAGTTTATAAATGAGATTGCTATACTTTCTCAAATAAATCATAGAAATATTGTGAAACTTTTTGGGTATTGCCTTGAGGCAGAAGTCCCCTTGCTTGTTTACGAGTTTGTTTCCAATGGCACCCTTTATAGCCATCTTCATGGTTACAATTTAATATCCCTATCTTGGAGAGATAGATTAAGGATTGCAGTTGAAACTTCCAAGGCTCTTGCATATCTCCACTGACTCGCATCAATGCCAATAATCCATAGGGATGTCAAGTCTCCTAATATACTTCTAGAAGATAATTTAACTGTGAAGTTGTCCGACTTTGGAGCTTCAAGGTACGTTGCTATCGATCAAACTGGGCTAAATACCACCGTGCAAGGAACATTTGGTTATTTGGATCCTTTGTACCATAGCATGGGGCATCTCACTGAGAAGAGTGGTGTCTATAGCTTTGGTGTGCTTATGATAGAACTGCTTACTCGAAAGAAGCCAGTTTCATATAGATCCATAGAAGGTCATAGCCTTGTGCATCATTTTTTGACTCTACTATCAGAAGGTAACTTAGTTCAAATATTGGATCCACAAGTTCTCAAGGAGGGTGATGGAGAAGTTGTTGATATCGCTCTGTTGGCAGCAATGTGTGTGAAGCACATAAGCATAGAGCGGCCGACAATGAGACAAGTGGAAATGACACTTGAAAGCATTTATGCAGCAAAGGAGTTTGTTTCAGGTGACATGATAAGTGATGAGTGGTCATCCTGAGTATATGGTAAAGGTGCATGCTAATAGGATTAATTTCCAAAGCCCAGAGGAATTAGACTAATTTATTGATTTGTGTATTACATCGAATATAGATAAGCACCATGCTCTCTTGAGAGGAATTAACTAGCACCTAGTTGAATTGTCTTTGTGCATTTAAACTAAACTTATGAAGTATTGGACCATATCAATGATCGATGTTTGTTCGCATTTTTCTGATTTCCCCTTGTTCTGTTTTGTTGCAGATAGTGGATAGAGTATCCGGCATCATGCATTCTCATCAAAGAGGAATAAAACCAACATACGACAGCTTAACACAAGTCAAACAAACAAGTTTTAAACTATTTAAACAACACCAAAATCTAAATCTCGGAGGCTCGATAGGACGCAAAGATCCTCATATTGCAGCGGCCATTAATTTTTGAAAAGCATCCACCACAATTTTTTGTCGATCTCCATTCCGTAGCAATTGGGTCAAGAACTGAAGCCAATTAGTCCCCTTGAACAGGACCGTGCACAAATGAGATTTGGGTCAGTATTTGTGAAAAGCAACTCCATTCCTTTATCCAAATTGACCATAAAATGTATATTGCACATGTTTAGTGAAAAATGATTGGAAAGTTTTGTCTCACTAAGAATACCAAACATCAGATAGTTTAACGCATTTCGAGGTGGGTTAATTCATACTGCATTATGTATTGCTCTAAAACTTAGCATGAAAGCAATTAAAGAAAAGGCGTTGAACGGTTTTAGCGTATAGGTGCTTGAGTGTATAGGTGCTTGAGTGTGCTTGGTTATTGCTTTAGCATTACCTGTGAAAATTTGTACAATAAGAAATGTTGACATATCAATGAAAATGATGAGCAACATTTTATAGGAATTCTGTGATGATTTGACACTAATTTGTGACGTGGAAAATAAATTTCTAGCAATGTTATGGTGATTTGGCATAAATCTGTGACGTTCGTTTTGGTCACTATGGTTTGGATTTGGGCTTGGATATGGGTTGCATATAGGACATGAGCAACTAATTTATGACGATCACAAATCCCAATCTATGATGGTCTAATTAGGTCCAATAAATCTATGACGTGAGATACATGATGGATTTTTCGATCGTCATGGTAAGTTAACCATGACATATTTTAGATGGTCTGTGACCAAAGTGGTCATCATGTAAAGCACCAATTCTTGTAGTGTAGATTTGCTACAAATACGACAAGATTGATCTCCATTCTTGTTCATATTTTCTAAATTAGCCTTAGTGAGAATATCCCCTTTTAAAACAAGTAGTGGAAGTTTTTAATCTTCATAGGAATCTTAACCTACCAAAGTTTTTGTAATACTTCGATACCATTACTAACCAAGTAGTTACATATTGTGTTCATTATGAAAATCACTTAACACTAATAGGGACCGGGATTGATCCAATTCAAGATTTGCTTGCTTCCTGTGAACTATACTAAAAAACATTATTAGGCATTGGGTTTTCAGTGGTTAGTTTTCTAACCAAGTGTCTGTCCAGAACCTGGCCTACTAGTTACACACCTTAATCATCTGTAATACACAAACTCAAGAAAGGGTTCCATACACTTTCTGGCTTTTTATCAAATCTTACCTTTAATATACTTTTCCTTAATAAGCTTATATTTTGTATGTCAAGGTTTTATAGTACCTAAACACCCTTGTTCTCTCGGCTAACATAGCAGCAGCTAGCCATTTAATTAACTAGTCCAAAATTTCTTTTTGTGTTGATTGTTGTGCCAAAAAAGTCATACTCTGTATTAATAATCTATATTCTCTTCAAAACGCCAATAGTGGATTTCGAAGAAAGCAACATAGCAATGCTTGAGGTTATGTTGGATCGTCGGTAGAATCTATGCACGACATGAACGATGAAATCTCCGGCTCCTACCTATGTGCCCATACATGCTTGGGTTTTCCCGTCGGTTGGAAACATATGGTTGTGTTCTTTCTTCCAAACAAACGTACCAGCTTCTGGGAGCCCGTTACATTTGCCGGGACTTGCTAGCATTGGTAGCAAAAATGCATGCAGCATCGATCATGTAGTCAAACTACGCACGTCCTCCTCAAAATGAGAGTCCAAATCTACGAGACCTTGAGGCCGCCATGCGCCGCCATCAATGCCTGAAGAAGCCATGCGCGAGTTCAGCTGTGGCATGCATGGCCACCACTACTTGCCGCGGCGGCACAGCTGGGGGCTGTT
Source organism: Cymbopogon flexuosus (assembly GCA_027790015.1). NCBI lineage: Eukaryota > Viridiplantae > Streptophyta > Magnoliopsida > Poales > Poaceae > Cymbopogon > Cymbopogon flexuosus. The sequence continues at coordinate 22,146 of JAKNSH010454991.1, forward strand.
GTCAAAACTGCTGCAAGCGGCAAGCGGCAAGGTCATTTTTTCCCTCGTCTCTCTCTCTCTCTCTCTTTCTCTCTCTCTCTCTCTCTCTTTTGAGATTCCCCTCGTCTCTCTTACTAGTAGCTTTGTTCCAAATTATAAGAGATGTTAACTATTTAGATATATAATTGCTTTTACTAGATTTGTTTAAGTAGATAAGAAAAACTATGAGCTGGAAAAGCCAAAACTTCTTACAGTTTAAAATAGATAAAGTATTAGCTATGCAAAGCTATGCCAAACACTGTTAATTGTCCTTCAATTTACAATATAATATTTTTCGCAAAAAATTACAATATAAAATAATTTAAGCACATATAACTAACAACCACAGCTTAATCTTTATTTATCCTAGCTTATTAGATGTCGATAAGTGAACGCTTCTGGATAAATGCTTCGGCGATTGCCAGAATTTACAAGCACTATGGGATAGCTGGCTCAAATGCACTCGGCAAAGCCTTTCCTGAGTGTTGCACTCGGTAAAGAGTCCTCGGCAAATCAGCTGTCGGCAAAGGATCTCTTTGCCGAGTGTCACACTCAGCAAAGAAGAAAAATCGGAAAATTCCAAAAAAAAAAAGAAATTTTTTTGGAGAGGCCGCCATCGACCAGCTTCCGTCCGTCTCCGTCAAAGTCGCAAGTCGAAATATTGTGAAACTTCATGGGTGTTGCCTTGATACAGAAGTTCCTCTTCTTGTTTACTAGTTTATATGCAATGGCATCCTTCACAATCATCTTCATGTTTTTTTGACAACACAATCATCTTCATGTTGAAGGTTTCATATCACTACCATGGAAAGATAGAGTTAGGATCGCAGTCGAAATCGATAGGGCTCTTGCATATCTTCACTCACTCATTTTAATGCGAATAATCCATAGGGATATCAAGTCTCCTAATAGCATCCTTCTTGATGATAACTTAACTATGAAATTATGAGACTTTGGAGCATCTAGGTAGATTTCAGGTTACCAAACTAGGTTCGATACAATTGTACAAGGTACATTTGGGCACCTGAACCCTGCATACCATATATAGCACAGGGCGTCTTACTGAGAAGAGTGATGTCTATAGTTTTGGTGTGATTCTTATGGAGTTGCTAACAAGAAAGAAGCCAGTTTCTTATTGATCTCCCCTGATAGTTATGGCCTTTGTTACTCATTTTACTAGTCTATTGTCAGAACATAACTTAGTTCACATATTGGATCCACATGTGGCTAGGGAGGGAGGAGCTGGTGAGGTCGTTGATATATCTCTTTTTAGCAGCAATTTGTGTGAAGACAAAGAACAATTGATGTGAGTAATAATGATTGCACCACAGTGATCGGGAAGAATGAAGATGCTCTCTAGAGGTATCTACATCTTTAAGTTGCCCTTGTAAACTATTGATATTTGTTTCGTAGATTGCATTCTTTGTGCTGATGTGCTAGTTTACTTTTAGGGAAAAAAAGTGAAGGCCTTCTTCACATAAGG
>JAKNSH010455002.1:0-12775 GCA_027790015.1 Cymbopogon flexuosus
TGACTCTAAATTTGGCATGCCATGGTTTTGGTTTGGCAAAATTCCCAACCAAGTAGGTCCTAGGTTGCCTATTGGTGCCAATCATATCAGTATTTAGAAATTAGATTGTAACTGTATTAATAGAATCTTGCTAATCTTGTAAGATCATATTATGTAGTTTCAATTAAAAGAAATGCGGCAACATTGATCAACTAACTTTTCTAGAAACTTGTTTTTGTCTACTAAGACAAAAGGATATGTGTCCCATTTATCGTATTTCTTTCTTTTTTTGTTAGTCAATTGATCTTCATTACTTGACAATCTTATAGCCAAGATGTCTAATTTACCCTTTCTCATTTCTCATTCATTTTGCTTCCTGTTATCTTGTCAGGTACACTACTCTTGATGATTCTTCTGACTTGGCTTCGCAAAAGAGAATCAATGCTTCCTTGATTTGTCAAGAGAACAAGAAAAAAAGGAAGGTTCAGAAGCCTGAAGTCCTTGTGGTACAAATTGCTGTTTACATTCAATATTTGATTGTGTTTAGATTTAAGACTGTATAAATAGCTTCCATGCACTGCAGCATCTTGAACCGTTGTTTCATCTCACATGCATACCATATGTATTTTTACTGAATGGTTATGTCTTTGCTGTCTCAAACCATATATTTATTTGTTCGACTAGTAAATTCCCCCATCTAATTATAAGCACTGCTCTTGTTTTGAAAGCTATAGGACTAGGGAAGGTATTTTATTTCTTAGTGGACTGTATTGTCATATATTTTCTGTTTTTGCAGGTTGAACGAAAGGAAAAAGTTGATACAGATGATATTTGTAAAGTTTCTGAAAAAGGTTCTGTTTACTAACACTTATGATGTATTTGAATGTCACATGCTTTATTTGTGGTACAAGTTATCTGTGGTACTGGTGAACCTTTTATTTACTTTAAATATTGCAATAATATTTGAAATGGGTACAGATGGTGCACAACATGTGTCTCTCAACTCAGAGTTGCCAGGAGTATCCAGAAGCGAAGCAATAATGACAAACTTTGCCAGGGCTTTATTGACTGTATCAAGACAATATAAGAACAAACTTTTGGTAATTTCTGATGCATGTTTTTTTTTCTCTTCTGAGCATGATATCTGGAACATCTGTTCAATATAAGAGGTTTTCTGGGTGGTTAATACAGAACTCAAATACCCAATAAAATCTTCTTGTAATATTTCATGGTGAATGTTCATGCAATGTTATTAACATTATAAAGGGTAGCATTGTACTTGTTTTCACTTTATGCTGTCATAATAGGAGTCCGAGAATGCTGCTGAAAGCTTGAAAGAATTGATTAGAGATAAAGATATCCAAATTAGAGATAAAGATATCCAAATTATGGAGTTGAAAAAGAAGCTGGAGGCTGCAAAGTATTGTTCATGCAAGAGCTCTACAATAACTGAAGGTGACTCTGTTAACCATGATGGTCAAGCTGTTCAGAATTTGGTTTCTGTATCAAACCAACCTGACCTGGGATCTTATGATGCTTCAGAAAATATTTTCCATGTAAGCAAAATAAATTTAAATACTCAAGTCTTGATTCATCTGTTATTTTGTAACTTTGATGGCCTTCATTTATCTCCTTGGTTATTCGGGAAAACAAGGATGGCTGGTACCAGGATATGCTAAAAGTTCATAGAAAATGCCACACCTTGGCTACAGCCAATGGAACGAACTTTGAAAGGATAGTTATTATTCTTTTGGAACATGGAATTTTACCACAGTTCATATTCTTTTTTTTGTAGTATCTTCTTTTCTTTATCTAGCTTATATTGGTTGTGTCTGAGTTAACTATCCTTTCAAAGTTTGTTCCTTTGCTATGCTGGCATCTCATTGTTTTCTAAGATGCAGACAGTTGTACATTTTTAAGCTATGCCTCCGAAGAGTATTCAGATACATTCGGGATTCCTGTTGATATGTTTTTTTAAAAATTACAAGATAAACCAATAATTATCCTCCCCCCGCCCCCGTCTACAGGTGGAAGCACAAGAACTGACATGCTGTGGCCTTCAAAATTCTTCAGCTCCTTGTATCCTGAAAGGTTAAGTCTGTTCACTGTAAATGTGCCAGAAGCTACATTTAAAAATGGTTGTTTTCTAGTCCTGAATTAATTTTCTTTTTCTGTGACAGGGGAATCTGACAGTTGTGATGCTTCGTCTGTTTCTTTGATAGATGAACAAGTGTGCTCCAGAGATTTTAAGGTTGATTCTTACCTTGTGTATCTGACTGTTTTCTGCACCCACTCGAGCAAAGTGTTATCAATTTAACGTATTTACTTGTAGTGATGCAACCTAATACTGTAGAATGATGCTTCATATTGTACTGATATGAGTTATAATCCTTTTTAGCCAGAGAAATCATGCCATCTTAATGTTTGTTGTTCAAAGTTTGACACCGAAAAATAAGCACCAAGGTTGCTCCTCTTTCTAAATGCATATTTAGTGTTTTTTTACCAGTACCAGCCTACCCATCGTGCTTGGTATTGGTAGGATTTATTGCTATTGTTTTGCTATAGCACTTGTGGGTTGTGGCAAGAATTTTCATTAGAGTTCGCTGGACCAAATATACATAGGAAATAATAGTAACATATTATCTTTACTCGTTTCTTGTTCTTTTAGGTAGAGTTACAAGTGCTTCATAAGGAATTGGATAGATCTGAAAGTTCTACTGTGCCAACACCTGGACACCTGCACACTGGTGGTGCAATGCCTGCATCTAGCTATTCAGATCAAAGCTTGACAGGTATCTCATATTTCTATGCTTCCATTCTTTTTTTCTAACTAAATAATAATTTCACATGGCAACCTGCAGGAAGTTAGGAAGTCATATTTCTTGTTCTGTAGAGACTGGAATCCCTCTTAAAAGATGATTATGTTTCATAGGGAAAACCTGTTTTCTTGAGTTTTCATGAATTTTACTAGGCAAAAGATCATCAGGGTATACTTTTTTCTGCAGAACATGATGCACCTGTGTCCCTGAACACTGAATGGACCAGGTCATCTCCACAGTGTACTAGTAGTAGCAAGACAGCTACTATCGGGCAAAGTGAAGAAGAAATGGAAGAGTTGAGCAAGATCAGAGTAGAGGATGAGGATATACAACATCAACATGATATTAATACAAGAGGTGAAGAGCTTTTTAATCATTGAATGTTTTCTTGCTCTGATGCAATTTTGTGACAATTTTATTGGATCTTTGAATAGAAGAGAAACATCCTGAATCTCGGAGTTCTTCACAAGAAGTGAACTTCGACACAGAAGGTCCCAGTTCCAGTGAGTCTTCATTGCTTGGAACGGTAAGGAACAAATTTATTTATTTATTTCATTATTCTCAGCCACTGCCCAAATTAGATCGAGAGTAGTTTACTGCAATGATCCTGTATTGTTCTCAGGTTGAGTTTTCAATCTTATTTCTACTGTATCATTATGTCATTGTTAGGGAACTTGACAAACGGGTTATACTTGTTTAGGTTGCTTCTGAAAAGAAGCTTGAGGAACCGAACCAGAAATCTGAAAGATGTGAACCTTCTGTAGAAAAGGCTGCCGTGGAACTGGAGCATGGTATAGACTGTGGTCAAGCTCTGGACCAAAAGTGTGATCATGCCCCAGGGAAAGCTGCAAAGGTTTGAAGTACTTTGTGCTGGGAATTTTACACAGCTTAGAAGTTGTGCTGGGAATATATTTTTCTCATACAGCTGTGTTGCTTGCGATTGTGCGCCCCTAGGCTCCAAGCAAGTGCAGGGAGGCAGATGAAACTGCAGATACAAATAAGGAAGCTTTTGGATCTAGGCCTGGCAGTACGAAGAAAACCAGGAGGTGAATGCACGATTATGTTATGTGTATTCAAGTAAAAACATATATGGTGATCGTGCAACTACTAATTGTTGTCGGGGTTTGGTTGAGCAGGAGGTTACAGCCAGCTGCCGCTATGTTGCTCAGGGAATTCACTGGTGCTGACATTGATGCGGATAACGAAAGGGTACGTACGTGTATGTCTGTAGATGTAATAATATACTGAAAATGGCAGCAGAAGTTTTGGAAGGCACATATATGTCGGTTCTGTTGATTGCTGACTCTGCGGTTGGTGGTGATTACACAGGAAGAAAGAGGCAGATCATCAGCCACAACCAGCGTGGCAACCGGGAGATCTGATGTGCTTGTGCAACTTCTGATGAAAGGCCGTCCAGGCGCTCCAGTCCGTCGAGGAAGGATAGCATAGTGTATCTTTATTTATAATATATACTATGTAGTGAGCATGGCTGTTTTTGGTTAGCTAGTGTGCTGCGCACTTGCACTCGATCTACGTGTATAATATACTGCGGTAGTCACCTTATGCAAGTGATTTCAGTTTCATCTACGTGTATATATACTGCCGCTTTCGTTGGGAAATGAAATTAATTATCATTATCATTATCAAGGACCTGTAAACACTAAGCTGGGCCTCAGCGGATGCTCGAGAGGATCGGATCAGAGCCCATGAACGGATGATGGCCCTTGAACTGCTGACCATGATTTAGGCTTTGTTTCTATACATTAGTAGATTGTTGCTAATATGTGGTTGGATAATTAGTTGAAGGGTGCATACTAAACCTACTAATGGAATGGAACTAGTAATAGTTTTTTTTTTTGAAGGAATCAGCAGGGGTAAACCCCCCCCCACCTAATCTTTTTTCTTTATATTTATTGAATTGAAGGGTAAACAAAATTACAACACAATGCACGAGTAGTGCAAAAAAAGAGAGAAATTTTGGGGGAGCTTGCAAAGCTCAAAACAAAAGAATAAAACTAAGGCCTATTCTCTAACCAAGATTTGATTTGAGAGGAACTAGTAACAGTTGCAAGGTGTGTGCCTCAGGACTGACTACTGTCTCTCATATCTCGAGCAATTTAATTAATTGTTTAGGTAAGTTTCTTGAGCATTGATTGAACATAGTATGTTCAAAGACTGTCTTTGTGAAGAAAAATCGCTGTCATTTTTTCTATAAAAAAAAGGAAAATCTGCTGGAGAAGATGAGAGCCCACGAAGGGATGGCCGGCCGGCCCAGGAGTTGCCGACCACGAGAGTCGTGACGATCCCTGACCAGCCACCAGTTGGGCTGCGTGTCGTGTCTGTGCCTGTGTTGTGTGTCTCACTCCCTAGTAGTACTCTTCTTCTTCCTCCCTCCGTCCCTCCCTTTCATCGAAGAGAGAGAGAGAGGGTGGAACGGAAGGAAGGCAACGCAAAAAGGGGGAAAATCCCCAATTCAGATCAACCCACCGCCGGCGAATCCAATCCAGCTTCCAGGAGCTGTCGCTTGGAATTGGATTCATGCGCATCGGCCTAGTCTCGGCCGCCGCCTAGTCTTGGCCGGCCGGCTGGCCGACCGGCCGCCCTCCCCGCGCGCGCCCCCTGCTGTATGGAAACACGCAGCAGCAGTCGCAAGCGCGCAGCGGCCGCCGCCTCCTCCTCGTCCGCCTCCAAGCGCACCCGCCGCAACTCCTCCGCCTCCTCCCCCTCAGCGCCGCCGCCCCAGCCCCAGCAGCCAACCATGGAACCCTCGCCCTCCTCCCGCCGCCGCTCCCGTGCCGCCGCCGACAAGGGCAAGGACCCCGACCCCTCCTCCTCCGACCACCCTTCTCCCCCCGCCCCGGACGATGATGTCGACGTCCCCTTCCCCCAGTCCTTCACCTCCGCCAGCACCGCCCTCCAGGGCCTCCTCCGCAGGCTCGGCGCCGGCCTCGACGACCTCCTCCCCTCCTCCTCCTCCTCGGCGCCCTCCTCCGCCACGTCCGGCCACCTCAAGAGGATCCTCGCCGGCCTGCAGGCGCACGGCGACGAGTCGCGCCAGCTCCAGTCCCTCATGCAGCTCTGCGAGATGCTCTCCATCGGCACCGAGGACTCGCTCGCCGCCTTCCCCGTCGACGCCTTCGTCCCGATCCTCGTCGGGATGCTCGGCCGCGAGGACGAGCCTGCCACCGCTGGTGCCAGCCCGGACGTCATGCTGCTCGCTGCGCGGGCACTCGCCAACCTCGTTGATGTGCTCCCCTCCTCATGCTCCGCGGTCGTGCACTACGGGGCCATACAGTGCTTCTGTGCTCGACTGCTCACCATAGAGTACATGGACCTTGCCGAGCAGGTGGCGTCTCTTTCTTCTTCTTCTTCTTCTTTGTTTCGCTCTATATGATCATCAGTCGTCATCCTCATTTCATTATTATCATCTAAAAACAACCATCTAATTTACCCACCTTCTCAGTCTCTGCAAGCCCTTAAGAAGATCTCTCTGGAGCACCCAACCGCCTGTTTGCGAGCTGGTGCGCTAATGGCTGTTCTATCGTATCTTGACTTCTTCTCCACTGGGGTTCAGGTATCCTCTCATCTTCTTACAACCGTTCTTATCTTGTGTACTGTTTGTTTGCTTCTACTTACACCTCCTCCCATGGGGGCACATGTTTGTTATAGAGGGTAGCCTTGTCTACCGCCGCAAATATTTGCAGGAAGCTGCCGTCCGATGCTTCCGAGTTTGTCATGGAAGCTGTCCCCTTGCTCACGAATCTCCTAAATCACCACGATTCCAAGGTACTTTTCAAGCTCTTACACTCAGACCTCTGGATTATGATATGACTTGTCAAGGTATATCATATATCTCTCAACCCTTGCCTTCTTACAGGTACTAGAGCATGCTTCTGTTTGTTTGACACGCATTGCCGAAGCTTTTGCCCATTACCCCGACAAACTTGATGAACTCTGCAATCATGGATTAGTTGCTCAAGCTGCTAGCTTGATAGCAGTTGGCAACTCCTCTGGCCAGGCGTCACTGAGTACATCCACATATACAGTATGCACCAATTTGTTCTTGATACCCTTCTAGTGTTTACCGTGGCCCCCTCACACTTATACTAAAATTAGGTTGCACACTTTTTCAGGGCTTAATCCGTCTTCTCTCAATATGTGCAAGTGGATCCCTGCTGGCAGTCAAAACGCTACTTCTTCTTGGGATCAGCGGCACTCTCAAAGACATCCTTTCTGGCTCTGCTTTGATTTCTGGAACATCAATCTCCCCTGCTGTAACAAGGCCTGCTGATCAGGTGAATATTTCTATCACTGACTAGGACTTGACTATTCTGAAAAACGCCATCATTTCTCTCCGTGATTGGATTCAATAAAAATCTGATTTATCAGTGACATCTCACGCTTTCTAAAATCACATCTGCCACACATACCTGGACAGCTTTTTAGAACTCTAAAGGCGACATCACATGTTCGTAAAATGTTGGGAATTCTGCTTGCCTTCTTAAACGATACAATCATTCAAAAGAGTCTGGAACTTGTATGTTCAAAGACTTGCATACTTTTATTGCACCTTTTTGTTGCCTGAGTAAGTCCTTGAAATGTTTTAAATTTTAACGAAGCAGAGGCGTTGGTTTATGGCACACAGGGGAACAAAAGTCTCACTTGTAACGTGATAGAGCAAAAATCTGTCATAGCTCATCTTGATTAAGTAGCTGTTGTGATTCTTGTCATTTTATTTCCTTCCTAGTGTGCAAGTAAATTTTGCTTTTGGTCAATCATATTCGGTATGGTTCAGATACAAGCGTTCGTTTTGCATGCTAGACAATTGAGTATGAATATATAATGTTGTCTCAGCTGCTGCTTGTTGCTGTCTTTGTTAGCTGCTGAAATCATTTGTGGTACATACACACAAGAGCCTTTGTTGAGTATGATTGTGTGGACATATACGGTTATCTGCAGCTGCCTCTGTATCCTCAATTTGCTGCTGAAACATTAATTCTTGAAGCCCACACTGCTTGACCCATCAGTTTCATACACCTGTATGTTTCTTGTTATCCAAATGTTTTTCATATGTTTACCCCTAATACTGCAGATGTTTGAGATTGTGAGCCTTGCCGATGATCTGCTTCCGCATATGCCTGCGAGAATCATTAAGTTACCAACATACTACCATGCATATAAAGGCTCGTCAGCAAAGAAATCTGCTTCCATCAAACAAGAGGGGGCTGGTTCAATAGGAAATGAAAGGTCTGGCCGTGAGAGGCTATTGCGTGAGCAACCTGAGCTCCTACAGCAGTTTGGTATGGATTTGTTACCCACAATGACACAGGTTAGTGCCGGAATTCTTCTGACAGCCATTTCAATTGCTGTTTGTGTTTTGTCTTTTGGTTACTTTAATAGCCTGTGTGCTTGTTCAGGTGTATGGTTCTAGTGTAAATGCACCAATACGTCACAAGTGTTTATCAATCATTGGGAAGTTAATGTACTACAGCTCCGCCGAGACAATCCAGTCTCTCCTTGGCACAACAAACATATCCAGGTTTCAATAGAAGTTCCTTCAAAGCATTATTCCTTTGTCTGGAGAGTGCTCCCTCCCTCCCTCCCTCCCTCTTCTGGAACATGCAAAAGAGCTGAGAACAAAAGGTTTCTTAGGTCGTTTCTAGAGAATGGTTTCAGAACAATGGATGCTAAAATACAAATAGAAAGTCTCTTAAGTCTCAATGGACATACTTCTTTTACGATCCCTTCTAAGTTATTTCCTTTCCATCTGCAGCTTCCTTGCAGGCATTCTTGCATGGAAAGATCCTCAAGTGTTGATTCCTGCTCTTCAGATAGCTGAAATAATGATGGAAAAGCTTCCAGAGACATTTTCCAAGCTGTTTGTGAGGGAAGGTGTTGTTCATGCTGTGGAGTCACTTATATGTTCGGAATCCTCCAACACAATGCCTTCTCAGGTGCCACCTCGGGATAAAGATAATGATTCTGCCATGCCATCCCGTCCTAGACGTCAACGCCGGCGTGGGGGTGCTGTGGCAGCAGAAAATAGTTCGTTAGATGAACCAAATAGTTCCAACCTTGGGGTTACGTGCTCAACAACAATTGCTTCAGAAGCTCCAAACACCAGCCTTCGTTTCACAGTTAGCGACCATGCAAAGTCTTTCAAAGATAAATACTTCCCGGCAGACACTGATTCAGCTGATATTGGGGTTACTGATGACCTTCTTAAACTAAGGGCACTCTGTGCAAAGTTGAATACTGTATCTGAGAATGTCAAAACAAAAGCCAAAGGGAAATCAAAAGCTATAAGCACTAATGTTTTGGACATCTCAATTGATGTCGAAGAACAACTAGACAAAATAATATCTGAAATGCTCTCTGAGCTTAGCAAAGTTAATGGTGTTTCCACATTTGAATTCATTAGAAGTGGTGTTGTCACAGCATTGCTTGACTATTTGTCCTGTGGGACATTTGGTAAGGAAAAGGTATCTGAAGGAAACCTACCTCAGCTTCGTCAGCAGGCCCTTAGACGATACAAGTCCTTCATATCTGTTGCCCTTTCTATTGATCATGAACGGGATGAAACTCCCATGGCACTCTTGGTTCAGAAACTGCAAAGTGCATTATCTTCGTTGGAACGTTTCCCTGTTGTGCTCAGCCAGTCTAGTAGGATTGGTATTGGAGGGTCCCGTCTGACTTCAGGTCTTAGTGCTCTGGCTCAACCCTTCAAACTTCGTCTGTCTCGAGCTCAAGGTGAAAAATCACTTCGGGATTATTCATCAAATATTGTGCTTATTGATCCATTTGCCAGTCTAGCAGCTGTTGAAGAATTCCTTTGGCCCAGAGTTCAACGCAGTGAGGTTGCGTCGAAGCCTATAATTCCATCTGGTAATAATTCTGAATCTGGGGTTCCTGGCACCACAGCTGGTGCATCATTAACAGCTGCAATGGCTCAATCTGGTCGGCATCCAACAACAAGATCAAAGTCATCTGCTGCAGGGGGTGGTACATCTAAGAAGGATTCTCATGATGAAAGCACTAGTACTGCCAAAGGAAAAGGCAAGGCTATTGTAAAGCCAAACTCAGATGATTCAAAAGGACCTAATACAAGGAGTGCTGCCCGCCAAAAATCCGCTTCAGAGAAAGATTCAGAAATGAAGCGAGCACATGGTCACAGTAGTTCTGAGGTATTTTTTTTTTTTTTTTTTGGGTTTGTTCGTTTTACATGCCTCATTCCTGGTTAGTTTGTCTAGCAAAGAAAAATTACTGTTTCCTATTCAAGTTGGGTAGCAGCTCTGCTCAATGGTTCACTTCTACTTCTCTGGTGTCATATTTGGTGTCACCTATAGAGCTCATGGCTTTGGCATCAAATGAACATGAGAATTTTAGTTGTGGATCTAGTTCTTAATTAGGAGTGCAAAGGGGTAACCTTTAGGTGCACCTCCAAACCTCTTTAGTTCAAATATTTGTACTACTTTTCAAAATTTTCAGAAAAGTAGTATAAATATTTGTACTAAAGAGGTTTAGAGGTGCACCTAAAGGCCACCAATTTGCACCCCTATTCTTAATTTAGACTACCCTCATAAGATGTAAGCATGATTTTGTAAGTTCAAACTGGGACTAAAAAAATCTCAGGATAATAATCCAGAGGCAGGCTTCATTTTTTTTAGCTGGGAATGGAAGCATAGTAACTGATAAGTAGTACATTCTACATTGGTATATGCAGGATGAAGAGATTGACACATCTCATGTTGAGATTGATGATGCTTTGATGATTGATGATGATGACATTTCAGATGATGACGATGATGACGACGATGATGATCATGAGGTAAATTTTTGCAAATTGAATGCCCCCGACCCCCTGTTTGCTTCGTTACAATCACCGGTGGCTGCTTAGGCTTATATTTATTCATATTATGACAAAATACCCTTTTAGTTGGTACCAGATCATTTGTGTCCTTCCCAACTAATTTAATAACCTCTCCAAATTCTTAGGTTCTCCAAGAAGGGTCTCTTCCAATCTGTTCTCAAGATGGTGTGCATGATGTGAAACTGGGTGATGCCGATGAGTGTAACAATGGCTCAGCCAGTTTTAGCCAGGCGCAGCCATCATCTGGTTCCGGTGCTAGAAACACTTCTAGCAGGGGACTGGATTCTACTGAATTTCGAAGTACGAGCACATTTGGTTCACGAGGTGCAATGTCATTTGTTGCTGCGACAATGGCTGGGCTGGCTTCTGTTGGTGGTCGCAGTGTTAGAGGTGGCCGAGATCGGCGTGGTCTGTCACTTGGAGGTAGCATGAATGATCACAATAAACTTATATTCACTGCTGGTGGGAAGCAGCTTAGCAAACATTTGACTGTATATCAAGCTATCCAACGTCAACTTATGCTAGACGAGGATGATGAAGAAAGGTTTAATGGATCTGATATACCGAATGATGGAAACCGCTTCTGGGGTGATGTTTTCACAATAACATACCAGAAGGCTGATAACCAAGTTGAGAAGGGATGCCAAGGGACTTCCACCTCGTTAAACATAAAATCAGATTCTTGCAGGTCTATCTCTGAAGCACAAGAGGTCTCTCTTCTTGATAGCATCTTACAAGGAGAACTTCCTTGTGATCTTGAAAAAACAAACTCAACATACAACATCTTGGCATTATTGCGTGTACTGGAGGGGCTTAATCAGTTATCCTCTCGTTTAAGACTGCAGGGAGCATCTGATGATTTTGCTGAGGGAAAAATCACTACCCTGGATGAGCTACATAGAACTGGAGCTAAGGTACCTTCCGAAGTGTTTGTCAATAGCAAGTTGACACCAAAGCTTGCTCGGCAAATGCAGGACGTTCTCGCACTTTGTAGTGGCAGTTTGCCTTCTTGGTGTTATCAAATGACCAAGGCCTGCCCATTTCTGTTTCCTTTTGAGACAAGGAGGCAGTATTTCTATTCCACAGCCTTTGGGCTGTCCCGAGCATTGAATCGACTTCAGCAACAGCAGAGTGACAATCACAGCTCTGGTGGTGAAAGAGAGGTCCGGTTTGGCAGGTTACAACGCCAGAAAGTTCGTGTTTCCCGTAACCGTATTCTGGATTCTGCTGCTAAAGTTATGGAGATGTTCTCCAGTCAGAGGGCTGTTCTTGAGGTGGAATACTTTGGCGAAGTTGGAACTGGGCTGGGGCCTACTTTGGAGTTTTATACTCTCTTAAGCCATGAACTACAAAGTGCTCAACTTGGATTATGGAGATCTTCATATGATTCAGGATTGCACATTGATAGGAAGGATGTGATTAGTTTAGATCCTGAAGATGGCTCGTCAGGAAAAGAACTCGACACAGAACTACCAGGTGATGGCAGGCATTTGATACAAGCTCCTCTTGGATTGTTCCCTCGACCTTGGCCACCTAAAGTTGATGCTTCAGAAGGTAGCAGATTCTTCAAAGTTTTGGAGCATTTCCGCTTAATAGGCCAAGTGATGGCAAAAGTCCTGCAAGATGGCAGACTTTTAGATTTGCCTTTGTCAACAGCGTTTTATAAGCTTATACTTGGACAGGTATGTACAGAGAAGCTCTATTCCCATGTGCATTGTATTTGCTTTCATTTTCTTTTGCTTTATTTTATGGGTTAATTGGTTTTGTGTTGTATCTCTTTTCATGACTTAATGCATTTACATTGGCCAGGAACTTGATTTGTTTGACATCGTCTCATTTGATTCTGAGTTTGGGAAGACATTGCAAGAGCTGCAAGTTCTTGTTGAACGAAAGCAGTTTCTTGAATCCACTTGTGGCAAGAATCAGCTACAAGTTGCAGATTTGTGTTTCCATGGCGCTTCTCTTGAAGATTTGTGTTTAGATTTTACTCTTCCAGGTTATCCTGATTATGTGCTCAAAGAGGGTGAAGGAGGCACAACTGTAAGTGATGAAGTCCTTATTAGTGTTTATTTATCTTGGTGATTTCATTTTGTTTTTTTAGCCTGTT
>JAKNSH010455054.1:0-11774 GCA_027790015.1 Cymbopogon flexuosus
CCAGTCACTAGGCAACGATAATCTAAATAATAAAGACAACAAAACTCGTGCTGTATCAGAATTCAGAAGACAGGTACACCATTTGGACATTCCTGAGGATACTACATATTGTTCCGTAGATGCAGAGAAATGCCTATATGCATGTAACTTCAGCTGCGGCCGGTGAAGCGTTCAATGGTCATCATCTTCACTTCAGCGAAGCGTTTTGCGCAGTTGGACAGGCACGAGGTCTCGCTCCTGCTGAAGCTGCTTCCGACGCTCCCCGTGACGCATTTGTCCCAGCAAAGAAAAGTCAGCTTTGCCACCAGCTCGTTTGCCATGGCCTTTTTTCTCTCCTCCTGCAAAGCACAAAACAGCAGTAGTTTTATTTCCATCCAACCATCAATCCCACAGATATGTTGCATTTACAATGCAGCTTGCATTTAACAAAAATCAGGGTTGACACCATCCTCCCCACTTGCATTTAATTCCTTTAAGTCTGAACAAGCTGAGTTTGATGTCATTAAACACCAAGCAACTTCAAACATGTCTCATTAGTTCTATGGGAAGATATCTGAATAGTTCGCATACTGAATTTTTACTCTACAAACCGCAACTCATCCATATCATTCACTGAAAAAATATGTAACGTCAGAGCAAGTGTGACCTTCAGTTAAATTCACAGGAACAGGATATAGCAAGGCAGGTCCCTTGTATAGTTATAATGTTACCGGGGTAGTTATTGTTTGTACACAGAACAGGACACTGAGGAATAATAAGGCTAAACAATGGAAAAAAGGGGTAAAGGCGGATACCATAAGGGGATTACTCGTTCCCACAGACAAACGAACTAGTACCAAGCTCAAATCAATCACAAACATCTAGCATTTAGAAGTCTACAAATAGGCTAGCCACTAGCCAGAACTCACATTTAAGAAACCAGGGGTGCTAAGCAACCTTGCCACCAATTGTCAAGCAACCTCTTCGAACATGTCATGGCATCATTGTCCGCACTTGTATTCCTTAAGTGTGAGCATTATGAGTTTGATGCTAACAAACAAGGAACTTCGCACATGTGCGACTAATCTCAATGGAACGATATCAGCATAACACGCAGTCTGAAGAATTTCTACTGTACCATCAAAACATATACAAACCACAAATCATTAATATCACTCAGTGAAATAATATGCAGTAATAACATGGGATAGACCTAGAACGCATTGTGTGCTTGAGTTAAATTCACTGGAACAAGATGGAACAAGCTGGCTCCCTTGCATCATAGATGCATAAGAGGATTTAGGAATTTTCAAGCTTACTATATAAATCATTCATTTTTCTTGTAAGTCCATGACCGTGAGAGCAATTTTTATTTTTCTATCTTTGGTTCCATGAGGTTGGTTTTAACTTGAGCTTGATGTTTGAAAGAACCAGTCATGTAACAAAGGTTACAACAAAACAAGTCAGGAAAATCCTTAGTTCAAGTCATACAGCCATAGTCATAGAACAAAGGTTACAACAAAATAATGCCTAGCACTGCTATTCATAGAATTCAGACAGGGAGGCGGTTCATGAGTGCAAGGGTCAGGGGTATTTATATTGTACACAAGGAATCAGTAAAGAATCAAGTGCACAAAGGTTATCACATCCAAAATTTTCGTTATAGAATGGATCCAAGACCATTTTAACAATGGAAGAAGCTTTGGAAGCATTGAGACCCCCCAATACCAAGAATCCAAGAAACATCGCTTGCATTGTGCATCCACACAATGCAAAGCAGTCTTATTGCATATGCCACAAGTACAGTCACTGAATCTTACTAGGGTTTTAGCACCAGTTGCGTGTGAATACAGCTCCCAACACACCTCAAAACCCAAAACTGTAGAACAAGATGGGCAACGGGGAATAACAACTGGACTCAACAGTGGAGAAGGGGGCAAAGGCTAATTCCACAAAGGGGAAGGATTTGCTGGTTCGCACAGAAGTGGTACTAGGTTTAAGCCCCCGAAATAAAAAACAAAGCTTTCAGTTTCCACCACGGTGCCGCGGGCATGTATATATACATCGAGAGCAACATCGTCGTCCGCTAAATCAATCCAAGAATCCGGAAGGAGAAAAAAGAATGAAAAACATGTGGGGGATGGGGATTGACGGATGCGCCGCCGGTGGGTATGCGATTCTGGGATGAGGAGCAAGAAATCATCCAATAGGTGAAGCGGAGCGGAGTAGGTACCTCGATGAGCGCCTTGAGGCGCGGGTCAATGTTGAGCGCCGAAGCATCCATGGCTCGATGTCGATCTGCTACTGCTCTGCTCTCTGCCGGCGGCGTCTGCTTCAGGGAGGTGGACGACGCAAAGACTGTTCTTTTTTTTTTTTCCTTTCTTTTTTTTCACTTCTTTTTAGAATGAATGAAATCTTGGCAAGAAAGAAAGGGGAAAAAAGAAGCAAGAGAAGGCTGGCTAGTTGGGCCTGCTTATTTGGACTGGGCTGGATCTGGCCCACTCTTTGGAAGGAAATCGATGGAAAGAGAAAAAGGAAAAGGTCTATTCTATCTTATATTAAATCACATAGCTGAAGTGGTTTCGAAAGCGTCTTTATCCTTTTGTGAGTTAAAAACCCAATAAGTATTTGATATGGTTTCTAGAACCACAGAAAATGCCTCTACATTTTGTAAAAAAAAAAACAAGAAAATCTTATTAGACATATTGGCTCACCTAACTCTAAATAAAATATTTAAAGCTCGTGGTTTTTTTAAATTCTTCCAAAATAGTAGATTTATTTCTACTAAATTGAAACATAGTACGAAACTAGCATGAAAGCATTTAGGGTTAAGATATCTGGCTTTAGGGTTAATTCTTCCACAATTGGATGTATTTGAACGATTTTAATCAAACTACGACTATAGTTCAAGAAGATAAAATGCACATTTTTTTCATAAATCATAAAGAAAAAAAGAGACTAAAGCCAGGTTGATTTTGGTGCGGCTAAATCAGTTATATCAGGACAGAAATTTGCCGTTTTGCCAATTGAAACATTGGATTTGCCTACCCTTCTGCCATTGTATGGCCATGTTAATCGACAGGCTTACCCCTTATTCTTTCACAATCTGAAGTGCTGGAGCGCTGGTCTGCTGGAGCCTGGACGGCAGCTAAAAACTCTTGAACAGATGAGATGCTGACAACTAATGGACTTCCAGTTCACATTTTCACTTCTAGAACCAAAATCTGTGAAAATGTAGCTTTATATTATGTACAAAACATTGCTAGTAATAGTAAGGTGTTTCCAACATCACAAAGGTGAACAACAGTGCTTGTTCTAGCAGGCATTTGTGTGATCAAACTCACTATTTTTTTAGCAAAACACATGCATGATATTTTCTATTAGCATAACTGTGAGCAAATAATGTCTGTCACCATTTATGTGACCAAAGCAACATTTTCATCATCAGACATTACATGTTCCAGCGGCTTATATGTGACCAAAAGTGCCAGGTTCAGCGGTATATGTGTAATGCAACCATTAATGCATAAGCAAGATGGTTATCAGCTTACTAAATGCTAAATCTCAAAAAAAAAGGTTACTAAATGCTAAACACTAACAAGTTTAGAATCAAATCGAGTTTCAGATGTCATGCACAGTAGAAACCGTAACCTAAGCATGTGCTTCTCATCTTTTTTTCAGTTGGATGCCATACAAGATTTTGTACCCAAGAAGAGAAATCTCAAAAGCAAAAAACTGAACTCTAATATGCATCAAAGTAGTTGTGAATGCATAAACATACTATGCAGATCTTCTACTGCATTTGTACATAAGAAAAATAACCTTAGTCTTTAGGGGGGGCGGGGGGCTTCTGCCGAGCAACTTACGACAAATCCATACAATGTTGTAAAATTAACTACATCCATAAGCAGCAATAATCATATCTTTTTGTGGTTTTGAACAGAAAACTAATAAACTATCCGATCTATCTATGAAAATAGTAACATATGAGTGCTTCCATGTCAGAAATATGACAAATATCAGGTACCTCTACCTTATATATGTGGTGCACAGAAGTTTCAATTTATCTGAGCTTATAGTCAATATCTAGAAGCTAGAAAGCAGATCTACCATAAATTTGAACTAGTAACACCTTGGGCAGTTTAGTTATATCATCAGGTCCTAGCCTTGTACACCGTCATGCTCATGCTCATGCATTCAAGCGTTCGGTATCATGGGAGGTTGGGAACAACTGAGCTTGACATTTGCATCAGAAATTCACCAACAATGTCGTTTTTATACTGTATTACTTTACACATGGACAAGACACTTATAATATTTGAGGATAGAATGCAGGACCTTGCTTTGCTACAACATTAATCTTTAAAATGAAATTCACCCAAGGACCTGTTTGGTTCCCAGGAATTGGAAACTAATCTAATAATAAAATGAGAAGCATTTTCTAATATATTGATTTCAAACAGGCCTAAGAGTAAAGCAATCTGACTTCCAGGAGGTAGTCGATGGGATAGAGAACATGCATGCATTTGTGTTTATTTCACAAATTTTAAATCCATTACAATTTTAGAAGGATGATTTGTGCAAATGTAGCATTTGTTGGTTCAAACTAGATCTGGAAGTAAGGTTATCCAAGTTCATCACTTGTCTCTCCATGCTACTAACTTGCGCCTTCAGTAGTCTGATCTCCATTTCCATCCTAGATTTCTCAGCACTTCGAGAATTCTGAACATCTTCTAAAATGTGAAGTGCATATTGTTCTTGCCTCCATCGAGGGGTCTCTTCTGGTGGACTTGTAACCACTAACTCTAGTGTACGGTCCCTTCCAAAATCCCTTGCGCTGTCTCGCAAAGGCACTTTGATCTCCTTGCAGCATGAAATTGGATCCTGAACTGCATGCCGAGAGTGATACCCAGCACTGGTTGTATGTACCCTGTTTGATGGTTCAGCACGAATTCTACCCAATGATTCCTTGATATCTTTTAGATACATAGACTTGGTGTTCTGTGTTCTCTTAACCTCTTCACTACTTGGCTTGCCAATTTTGATGGAGCGAACTGTGTTTATTGAATCAGAAGTTAACCTTTCGCAGCCTCTTGCTGATTCATCAGGCCATCCAATATCATTATCGCCCTGTTCATCCATATTTGAAGGAGCAATTATAAACTCTGCTGAGGTCTGATGTTTTCCAGAAGCTTTGTCGTTCTCCCTGAAAATAGACATCTCGGTTCCATTCTCCAAACTTTCTTGCTTAATTTTTACCAGGTTTCCAGGCTCTTGTGGAAGAGCTCCTTCAGGCTCCTTTCTTGCAGATTCATTTGATTCAGAACCTTCGACTTCTGTTATAGAGTGTTCTTCAAAGGGTGCTTCCTTTTGCTTGTTCTCAGACGAAATATTAGACCCAGTTACATTGACAGCTTCTGTTGGAAGAATAGTTTCATGAAACATTTCCAGGGCCACATCAGGATTCACTCCTTCATATTCAAGTGCATCAATATCAGCTGAACCTTTGTTTGTGTTTTCATCTACCACTCCCTGATCATGCTTATCCTGCACTGCCTCTTCCTGTGACTGAGATGCATCAGCTATTACAGCCAAACGGGAAAATTACAATGAAAACACAAACTGTGCTCACCTTCTCCAAACTTGAAGCACACTGGTTGAGTGTTCCCTCTCTTAAACTAGCCATGCTAACCTCCATAACAGTCGAATCAGATTTCAATTCACCAGTATCAATCATACTAGTGTCTTCCAAAATTCTCTTCTCGTTCACATGTCCAACTCCATGGTGCTGCTTATCCTCCTTTGCCTGCAACTGTACAACAAGTTCATCACAATAAACCATAGTTAGGCCCCATTTGGCAGGTTTTATGCCAGCCTCAGCTCCTATTGGAAATGGCACTGCAGCAGGAGCCAAAAGGCACTGTAGCAGGAACCAGACCCCAAAATGAAACAGGGGCCTACTGATCTATGAGGAGCTGTGCCAAACGATGCTAAAAAGGGCATACCCAGTGCCGTAGGCTTCCGCACTGCGGGGTCTGGGGAAGGGAAATTAGCCAACAGCCTTTCCCGCACAAATGTGCAGAGGCTGGGGCTTGAACCCTGGACCGCTTGGTCACAGGCGGTAAAGCTCTACCGCTTGCACAAGGGCCGCCCTTTGTGCCAAACGATGCTGCCAAAAAAAAAAAAAATTCTCAAAATGTACTTGCCTCCTCTGTGTTGCAGGCTTCCTTGTTTAGTACTTGATCACTAACATCCATTGCAACTCCAGAGGTATTCACTCCATCAACACCAAGCTTACAGGCCTCTTCATAGGATACTATACTTCCATCTGTTACTTCACACTTCACTCTTTCATTCATTACCTGGTCCTGCAAAAGAGTATTATCAAGCTACACTAATCTCTCACTCCCCTGTCCCGAAAAGAATGTCATTCTAGCTTTTTTTCCTAAGTCAAGCCATCTTAATTTTGACCAAGTTTATACAAAGAAATATCAATATTTGGTGTCATGAATATTGATAATCTTCTCTATAAACTTGGTCAAACTTAAGTTAGTATGACTAAGGACAAATCTAGAACAGTACTCTTTGGGACAGAGGGAGCAAAATAGAAAAGATATGGTAAATCAAACAAAAGAGTTATATTATAGGTGGACTCACTTCTTTGTCATTCAAAAGTTCTTGGTTTTGTATTCCTTTGGTAGGCTTGAGCTTGGCATGAGTTGGACCATTTTGATATTGCCCACAGACAAGAATGTCTGCATCTTTTAACATATTCATTTTGTTATTTTCAGTTGTAGATCCTAAATTGTGTCTTTCCTCCCTTGCTAGTCGCTGCAAACAACCATATTTCAAGAATCAGAAAAGGTTACCAAATGAAAAAATAACTTTGCAGGCACACTCACTTCTTTCTGGTCCAAACATTCTTGGTTCTGTAATCCTTCGGTAGACTTGACATCCTCTGTACCAGTTGAGTTAATTTGATATTCACCACAAACAGTCGTACCTGTATCTTCTGACATATTCCCTTTGTCATTTCCAGTTACCGCTTGTAGATCTTGTCTTTCATCCATTGCTACTTGCTGCAAACAATCAAATATCATGATTTAGATAAGCTGTGATCCCAACAAATCTCAACAAAATTATAGCAATTAGAGAAGGTGATTGAGGCATATATTCTGCAGCCATGCTCACCATGTCCACATCCAAAATTTCCTGATTTTCAATTTCCCGTGCAGCATGAGTTTCATCAACATTGTCCAGATCAAAATTTAGTCCACTATCCAGAACATGGCTGCCTTCCACTGTTGTTGCCTCCATGTTCTCGTGTATGATTCTGCTGTCCTGTTCCAGAGCCACTGCCTGCAAAAAAGCATGGTCAGATTAATTAGCAGTTAACAGATAAGACATTTGCAAGCACACCTCATGCAAATTCAAAAAGATTTTGTGATTAGATACTACCTCAATCTCCATAGCAGTTGCATCAGACGATGGTTCCCTCTGATTAATCAGTTCAACATCCTGAACACATGGTTCCTCAATCTTGCCTTCATGAATAACTTCCATCTTATCTTTTTCTAACTGTAGAGTAGCTGAACTACATGGCATCTCAGCATTGATTGAATTATTTGAATCTTCTACCACATCCTTATCATTGGTTGAGTCATTTGAATCTTCTGCCACATCCTTATAAAACTCCTTTTCTTGTGCTTTTATGGTTTCTCCATGAATTTCCTCGGTATCTGTGCTTGTAAGTCTCTCGCTTTGTCCGTCCGACTGCTCGACTAGAGTAATTTCATTGTCGTTATTTATACTTGTCTCTATCAATGATGTTCTGTGTCCATTTTCTGTCTGTTCTAGTGCAAAAGCATCACTAGTATTCTCCATGTCTTTCTCCATTAACTGGCAACCCTCTCCTTCTACTTGTTTCAATTTATCAACCTCTTTGGACTGATCTACAACATTCTCTGATAGATCCTTGCTATCAGCACAAGGCTTCTCCTTGGTATCCTCCTGAATCAGTGCCTCATTTCTTAATTGTTCATACTTTACTTCTTGAACTTTTGTAGTATTATCTTCAGTTTCTTCCTTCACTAGGCACCTAACTTCATCCTGTGCTAGTGGATCTATTTGCATGATGTCCTCGGATCTACCAATATCGCTCTCATGCACATTGTGTTTTTCTAGTTCTGCATCGACATCATGAATTTCCTTGAGTCTACCATCAGTATCCTCTATTGGCCCACAAATTCCTCCCAATCCTGTATTTTCTAATTCGGGAACAATCTCAGACTTGTTATTTGTACCCTCTTTCATCAAATCTCCATGAATTTCCTCCAATCCTGTACATTCTAATCCAGAAACATTTTCAGATTTGTCTGTATCCTCTTTCATCAAATTCTTAGAATCTGCCAGTTCTGCAGGCTCAGCTTGGGAGATTTCTGAAGGTTTCCTATCACTTGTGTTCACTACCAGCTGCCTGCTGCTTTCATCTTCTGCATACCCAACTTCAGGGACATCTCCAAGCTTCTTATCAGAATCTCTCCCAGTTAGACTCACAGTGCCATCGACTTCTGTATCTGTACGCTCTACTTCATCAATTTTCTCAGGCACCTCAGAATTTAAGTGTAAATGCAGTTTAGCATCTTCTGTGCCCATGTGATCAACTTCAGAAAATTCCTCATGCTCCTCGGCACCTCCCTTTGCTGAAGTACTAATTTGTTCCAGTTCTGCTTCTTCTTGTGCAACTTCCATGGGTATATCTTCTGCATCTTTATTTGCTAGATAAGGATGTTTATTGAGTTCTGCATTTTCTGGTTCAGGAACACCCAGTAGAGCTGGACTCATACTATTGGAAATTGCTACATCCTCCACTGCTGGATGAACTATCTTTTGCTCAACATCATATTCTGTTTCCACAAGAACGATGTCTTGCACACATTCTACTATCTCTAGTTGAGGAGATTCATGGGAGGTTTCATCTCTCTCTTTCTCATCCATTCGACTGTTTTCTCCAGCAATCTCTTCTACACAAGGAATCTCCTTCTGTTCCTCAACAAAATCAGAAGATGTATTTTCGTAATCATTTTTGCCTGAATCGCCGGCAACATTACTATCCCCCATTATGTGAGATACCACAGGACATCCAACAGAATCATTTGTAGGCTGAACTGGAGCGGACTCCTCAGGTAAAGCCACTGCATCATGAGAATTGTTCATAACCCCTGCATCAACTTCATGCTGGCTCTGTGGCACAGCTTCAGTTGCTTCCTCGGCAGCCCTCGCAAATTCCTTTGGAACTGCATTTCTTTCATCTGCCTCCATTACAATTTCTGTGTCGTTTCCTGATGGAGTCATCCCTGTAACACAAGTAGCTCCCTCTATTGCAACCTTTTCTTCTACCTCTTTTATGACCGGAGCACTAACTTCTTCAGATCTATCAGATACACTAGTAGCTTCCTTCTGCTCCTCCATTACTGCAGGGGCTCCTTCCTCTGGCTTATCCGGGGTATCAAGAGATATAACCACAGGAATTTTAACCATTTCCTCCTCCGGCGTTGCAGGAACACCAGCCTCAGGTTCACTTGGGATGTCTGGAGGCTCATCAACCATGAGGTTTCCTCTCTCTCCTAGAGACGGGGTCATGTCATTATCCATCAATGCTGTTACAGGTGCAGTTGCTGTCTGCTTCCTTGGCGTAAGTAGCACAATATCATCATTGGTAGTTCCAACATTAGGCAATAAGGCCTCGTCCAATCCCATGTCGCTAGTGGTGTCACTAATCTCATTCCTTGCAGTTGGAAGCCAATCCGACAACTTATTATCATACAACTCTTCAAGTTTGCGCTTTTTGTCAGTAGTAGGAGAGACACGGGCCTTCTTAATCCTCCGCTCCTTCTCAGCCTCAGCTTCCATGGCCGCTGGTGTCTTTTTCACCTTGCGCTTGGAAGTCTTCCACTCTACTGGAGCACTTGCTGCAGCAGCATCAATTTCAGAAGGCGGAACTTGCTGCCTCCACCACTGTGCGTACCGTGCTGTGATCCCAGGTTCAGAGTGAGGGATGAAGAAAGCCACATTCTTACCGTCCAGCTGGTAGGTGTGCCAAGCAATCGCCCAACCCTGGTTGGCACGGGCAAAATCCCCGGGCACATCTTGGTCCAGTCCAAACTGTCTGGCGACGCGGTGCGGGAGGTACTGCTCAATGCAATCCATCCCTACAAGCTCACAGGGGCGCAAGAAATGTGCGAGTGATCTCAGTTCATCATTCCCGGCTAGATCACTGCTGTGAACCCACCCAGTGTGCTCCGTGGGGCTGACATAAGGCCGCCACACAAAGTCGTATCCTGTGTTGAGGGCCTGACGTATCTGCGCCGGGTTTAGCTTCCTGCTCAGATCATGCCACCGAGCGGCAAGCGGGTCGCCCCAGACGATTGGGTTCACCTTTGTTGGCCTGAGGGCAGGGAACCGCTCCCACATCCAGAGCTGAAGAATGTGGAGGGGCGAGTAGACGGATAAGGAGGAGACCATATCGGCGTCGCCTGCGGTGGCGGCGGCGCCCACGGCGAGGAGGAAGGCCTTGATCTCGCGGAGGTCCCGGTAGATGGAGGCGAGGACGGCGGGGGCGAGAGCAACGCGTTCCCCGCGCGCGAGGCGGACGGCGATGGGGAAGACGGCCTGGCGCATGGTGGACTCCGGGTGGCCCGGGAGGACGAAGCGCGTGAGCCAGAGCGCGAGGAAGGCGGCGTGCTCGAAGACGGGGTCGTTGGCGCCGTCGTCGGCGGTGAGGAAGTGCTTGACCCAGGCGGAGTGGTGCGCCTTCTTGCAGGAGCTGCGGTTGAAGGCGAGGCGCACGCCATTGAGGGCGGCCTCGTCGGGCCGCCACTGGGGCGGAAGCGGGGCGGGCGCCGGAGCGCCGAGGACGGGGAACCCGGCGAGGACGGCGACGTCCTGGAGCGTGACGGTGGCCTCCCCCCAGGGGAAGGCGAAGGTGGATGTGGCGGGGGACCAGAAGGAGGCGAGGTGGAGGACGGCGGAGGCGTCGCGCTTGCAGCGGAGGGTGGACGCGAGGACGGCGTCGTGGATGCCGAGGTAGCGCCAGAGGCGGCCGTGGACGGGCCGGAGCTTGGCGACCCAGTCGTCCCAGTGGCGCGGGATCCCGAGCCAGCCGCGGAAGGAGATGCGGTGCTCCGCGGATGCGGCGGCCTGTGGCGGCGGCGGCGGCCGGAAGGGGGGAGGTGGGGGAGGCGGAGGCGCGCGGTGGAGCGGGGGGAGGAGATGCGCCGGGCGGGGCGATGGTGATGGCGATGGCCCTGGCCCCTCCTCTATGTCGAGTGGGACCTGGTGGACGAGGAGGAGGACGTCCTTATCGCCGTCGGCGGCGGCCATGGCGACGGCGACGGCGGCGGCCTGGAAGTGGGTTTCGGGAGTGTCGTCGGATCACATTAACGAGACCACCTGCTCCCTTCTCCTCGGACTGGGATTATTTTTTTTTCCTCTTTTTTTCACCTGTCAAAATAGTAAAGTCAAATAATAATATCATAGTTGACCATTTCTAATACCAGCAGACACGTGTCTATAAGGACTCAATTAGAGAAATTAACATTTTTATAAGGACTAATTGTTGTATTAATAATAATATAGTTGCTTCTCCATAGTATATGCCTCAAATAATTCTTTACTTCCCCGACTCCCAGTGTATATGGGTAGATCAAGAGGTAAACTGTTTTCATATATTAAGGACAGAGTGTGGAAACGTATTCAGGTCTGGATGGCGAAGCTTTTATCTAAAGTTGGAAAAG
>JAKNSH010455184.1:0-12846 GCA_027790015.1 Cymbopogon flexuosus
AGCTTCTCTGATTTTTAATATGACCTTTGATATTCTATCATTTTTCTTCACCGTATATGCCCTGTATTTGTTTATTATTGACCAATTTTTGTTTACTATCATCACCAACCTTTTTACTTGTCCTAAGAAAATCAAAATATACATGATATAGTTAATTTTGAATAAATGTTGAACCCACAATATGTTATTTCCCGTTGCAACACAGGCATATTTGCTAGTATTACTTAAAAATCAAGTGATCCCGTAGGCTTAGTAGAGTGAATTGCTACTTGCTGTCATCAAATCAAATTACTGTAAAATGAAAAGAGAAAAAAAAAAAGATGGTGAAAGATGCACAAGCAAGCCACGTTATATTCCTCCAACAGCACACTGTTACAGAATAGAACACACAGATAACAGATTGGGTGAACAAGAGCTTGGTAGCCACATGATTCCCCAACAACACACAATTCGCACCATCACAACTTCACAATGGTATCCACCATATCTGACACTGGTCTCTGAATAGTGAATAGCTCCTTATTTACTTCACAGTACTATCACACACACGTGCGTATACAGGGCTGACGATGACGACGAGCTTGTACGCAAATCACCTTTTCGATCCATCAGCAGTTGCAAGGGTTGCACTTGCACCCGGAGCCGCAGCTGCAGCCATGGCCGGCCTCGCCGGACTCCGCGGCCTCCTGGAACCCTGCCTCGAGGTGCCTGCCAAAGAAACGGGAGGGGAAAAAAAAAAAGAGAGGAAAATTCAGGCATGGAAATTGACACAGACAAGTTCAGGTTATGAGTTTGGCATCTGCGATGAATTTTGGCGCAAATCTTAGATAACACATGGTGAGAATGCATACCCCTTGTCAGGTGCAACTCCGAGGACCCTGGCCGAGGCGGCGGCGGCGGCGGTGCTCTTCTCGGCCAAGTCAGGGTACATGTTTCTGCGGCCGGAAAAATTGAAGCATCAGAAACATTTGTTATTTTGCTTTTGTGTTTTGTCTCATGAAAACTTGCTGAAACCACTCAAACTAGTAGATGGTACTATCTATGAACAGCTTATATATCTCAGTTTAGCTCGGCAGCGTATTTGTGATCAGTGGCTGTGAAACGTACCCGCATCCGCTGCCGCTGCCACAGCCGCAGCTGGAACCGCAGTTGCAGCTCCCACCGCAAGACATCTTCTGAAAACGTCTTGGTCTCCTACAACCTCAAGAACTAGTATGCAGAGAGGGGAAGATTGAGTTGATGAGCAGAGAGCAGTTGCCAAGAAGAGCACAGATGTCCCTGCTATTTATAGAGGGCTAAGTTGAGTTGAGAGGGAACCAAGTAACTGCAGACGTGTCAAGCTTTTACAGGTCGGCTGAAATAGTTATGGTTCTGCTGCAATATCTTGAAGGCCATCAAAATACAAATTGTTTGCTTGGTTGTTTTGACTTTTGTATACTTTTGTAACAGCTACATGCAAAATTTGGACTATTCAACTATTTCAATTGGAATAAGTTCTTGTGCTAATGGAACCGGATTCAACCCTTTGCTGGTTCAAACCTTATCTGTTCATTGCTTTCCAGGACAGCGATACCACCTCTCTCTCTGTTTAAAACGTGTCTCCTCAGCTAACTAAATTCAAACTTCTTGCACAACTTGCGTGAAATTTGGTCGAATCCTTAGCTGTTTGGAATCTCGCTTTCAGTGCATGATGCAACTCGTTGCTTAAATAGATGCATCACTGCGCACCTTCAAATCAATAGGTTTCTTGTAAGAGTTGAGTTGAGATATTTTCTGGACAACATGCACTGAATTTGATCAAATCCTTATCTTTTCGAATCTTGCTTTCAGACATTGATGCCAACTCATTGCCTGCATTATTGCACGTCTTCAAGTTGAATACGTTGCTTGTAAGAGTTGAATTCAAATTTGCAGCACAACTTGTATTGAATGTGGTCAAAATCCTTATCTGTTCGAATCTTTCTTTTCAGACTTTGATGCCAACCATTGTTTGAATTGATGCGTTATTGGACGTTTTCAAATTTAATATATGTTGCTTGCAAGAGTTGAACTCAAAAGCGTACTACATCTCTGGATTAGTCCGAGATTTGAGATGTGCTTGAATTCAAATAAACATGAAGACAATGAGACAAAGCTCTAGCTGTTTTTGAGTTCACAATTCGTTCCATGGCTTGCGTACAGCTAAGGACGAAACTTCGTGAGCAATCGAGGAAGAATTAAAAAGAATCAAATCGAATCCTCTAAGCATCATTGTAGAAATTCTACCGAAGAAAGAATTATATGAAAAATAATAAAAAAAATCGCCCACCGTGGGGCTCGAACCCACGACCACAAGGTTAAGAGCCTTGCGCTCTACCGACTGAGCTAGACGGGCTTGGTGTCAATGGTCGTATGGAAAACTATAATGTTCATACTTGTCTTCATACTTGTCACCTCAACTTTATTCGTCTTCCAACAGACAAATGGCAATTGCAGGAACTTTTGCTTGAAAGGAAGCAGATTTGTGCACACACAAAACATCCGTTTGAGACATTTAGCTTCAATTTGAAACATCCGGTGCCAATAATGGGTCCTGTACCTCCTGCTCCCTCCTCTTACAACTTTTCAAACATTCAGCTTCAATTTCACATAACCTCTGCAGCTAAAAGCATGCCAGATTGCACATGAAAGAACAAAAAATTCCACTTTGCCTAATCCAAGAATATTCCAATTACAGACCTATAACAATATGTGACGATCCCTTGAAAAAATGTGTGCAGCCACACATATATAACAGAGTGATGTTTTTCACATTCAGAATTGCCTTCCACAGATTCACGAATAGAGGACAAACACTAGAATCTGTATAACAGTCAGGAGCTAGATATGTACCA
Organism: Cymbopogon flexuosus; assembly: GCA_027790015.1. Taxonomy (NCBI): domain Eukaryota; kingdom Viridiplantae; phylum Streptophyta; class Magnoliopsida; order Poales; family Poaceae; genus Cymbopogon; species Cymbopogon flexuosus. The sequence continues at coordinate 2,874 of JAKNSH010455184.1, forward strand.
GTATTGACTAATAAAAACTCATGAATTTGGTTAAATTTAATAGGTATACAATGCTATCTATTTCCTGCCTATCGTTTACCGTCTGTTTCTAACTTTCTATTCATGGCTAACATCTACTACATTTGATAGTTGCTAGAATAGCCAATCTGGTAAAACGATCTACACAGTTACTGTTGCACAATGCGAGACAAGCGATCCATCTATCTAATACCTTTTTCTTCAGATAGCATTTTACTGTTAAGCCTTATGAAGAAATTACTCCAAAACTCAAGCCACCAAAGAAAAGCGCTGGATGGTCATTCATCAATTGACTCTAACACTATCTGAATGACAACGTCATCCAGCAAGTCCTCCACCATTAGATCCTCCATGTCCAACGCTGTGCACTCTGCATCATATACCAGGTTCATCCAGCTGTCCTTCCTCATAAGATCATGTGCCACAATGTCCTCCACTGTCTGGCCTTCCTTCCAATGCAGGCTCAGGTAGCAGCTCACCTTCGCCCACACCTCCTCAAGGACATGATACCCCATGGGAATGGGCCTGGTTCGCAGGTCGAAGCGTGAATGCCATGGGCCGATGACAAGTGAAGAGTCATAGATGTCCAGCAGGACCTCGTTTATGAGATCAAACAGGAGCATGCGCCTGACAATACTGTGCGGCTCATCGCTTGCCATGCTGAGCTCCTGACATGAGCATTCTGCCTCATCAAAGACCACAGGGCTGACTGGCTGATTGGATGCGTACCAGTCGACATCGCCGCAGCTGAATCCTGATTTCTTGAGGATATCCTTGACATACTGGAAATCAGCCTCGTTCTTGTCACTGACATAAATGTGCAAGGGTTTCGCAGCACCTTGTTCAGAAAATTCGTGTATGAAGCGAAAATCTGAATCCAAAGCATCATTAGTTATCGGCTGCCCTGACTTGACTAACCACTCTTCATCTTCAAGATCAACATCCTTGGCACTAGACAGTTGTGTCGCCCTAACTAACCACCCTTCATCCTCACGATCAATACCGTTCATGACACCAGAGTGCTTCAGTGGTGTCACCAGCCATTCTTCATCATGGAAATTGGCAGCATATGCTCCTGCACACAGTGGTGGCTTGACTAACCAGTCCTCGTCCTCAAGCTGTAAGTTTTCGAATGGTGGCTCTGAATCTAAAAATTGTATTAAGAAAAGAAAAGTGTCACAAGGATTGAAGTACTAGAAAACACATACAAACAATGGGTTTTAGAGTTTCAGAACATTGCATAAAATACAATTAGTAATGGAAAAGGCTGCAATTTGATAGGAAAAGAAGATATGCTTGACAAAAGTAACTAATCTGCTTCTGAATGGGGAAAATCATGAACTTTTACTAGTAATTTTTGCATTTTATAATAAATGAAGAGTTCAAATATAGTCCACCTGCTATAGAACACTCTGTGAAACTACGAGTATGGTCTTGAAAGAATGATCGATCGAAGGAAGGTAAACTATTAATGCGGCGGTGGGAGAAAGACCGGCCAAGAGAAGACAGACTTGGACTTCGAAGGATGCTGTGGAAATTCTCTTCCAAGAAGCCTATGAAAGCAATTTGTGCAAAAAATTGTGAAAATATTGTAAGTCTTCAAATAAAAAAATTGTGTTAATCTCAACTTTCTTTTGCCAGCTCACCTCCACCATTTAATCCAATATGAATATTTTCTGATTTTTCTGTGACATCATCAGGATAGAAATTTCCTTCTGCACAGATACTGAAGGCATCAGTTCCATGTGAAGAAAACTGATCAGATTCCGCATTGCAAGTCTTGGACCCAATCCGAGAAACTGAAACTTCAGGCAGGGCCTCTTGGTGAGATGAACATAACCGCATCTCTGGAAGAGAAGTTATTCTTTTGAGGCCCATTGGCATCTTCTTATCATTTGAGCTTGCAGTGCCTTCCATTGTTATGCTTAATCTTTCTGGAGAAATTCTTGGGTCCCTTGAGATTGAGTCGTAAAGTGTTGAATACTTGTCTACTGATTCTGCAATAGAATATGATCTTCGGATTCGTCTCTCCTCCTGGACAAACTTCTCTGTGGAGGAGCTCCTGGTCAACCCAGACATTTTTTGGCCATATGGCAGTTTGTGGAAAACTCCATCCTTGGTAATCCGAGCAAGCTCTTTCCGGTTCTCCCTTACAACATCTTTGATCTTCCTACTGATAGCTTTAAAACGGTTTGAAGCTGTTCCAGGTTTCTTCAGGCTCCTTGATTCTGCAAGAGAAACTGCAGAGCTATCAACACCAGTTGGCATTCTTGTACTGATGACTTTTGCAGCTTCCAGGTCAGCGGTAGGTCTTGAGGGTGACCTTTGGATTTCTGACCTCCTGCTTTTCTCACTGTCATTCCGATCAAATATAGGGTTACGTTTCCCTGATGAGCCCCCTGGTCTTGCAAATGATTCCAATTTGTTCAATGGTAAAGAACTGCTGGATGAAGCTTCTTGCCCTTGCTGTTCAGGTGGTACTAGTAATGAAGGATCATGAAGAATCTTCAGAAATAGTTCCCTATGTGCATTGAATAATTCAAGAAAATCCAAGAACTCCTTTGAGTGATGTGTTGCAACATCATGAGTTTTTTGTGTAGAGGGAGCCTCACTCTCAACAGTGAGATTTTCAGGTGCTGCCTCACAGGGTGCCTCCAGATTTATGCTATCTTGGCCATCCATGCTGCCAGAAGCCTTGCAGGGCTCTTGGACATTGGGATGTTGAGGACTCTCATGTGGCAATGATGGCGGTTCACTGTGACAAGAACCCATCTCACTGGAGCCTGAGTTGTTCATTGCATAGTAATGTGCAGCCAACTCATCAGGAACCTCATAATCAAAGCATTTCGAGTGATGGATTGATCTGGAACGCAGCAGACGTGATGAGGATGGGGTGCTGGCTGGCGAGCTGCTCTTCTTTTTCTCTTTCCCAGGTGTTTTTCTCCTGAACATGAGTGTCCTCCATATGAACATGTGGGCCTTACCACTTTGAGAGTCACTGTTAGTTTCCTTCTGCAACTGAACACCACGAGTAGAGTTAGAAAAAAAAATTGAGATGGGCATAAACATTTGACTAGAACTACATCAATAACTTGAAACATACATGTAAAGCATCCTAGTGATTTAGCATTGACAAGTAGAATATTATCACCAAAGGTTGCAAAGCTCTCATAGATTGCAAACACGGCAATTTTGAGTCATGCGTCACTGTATTTTGTTGGTTGTGCTATTATATGAATGATATAGTAAGATCCATCACTTCAATATACCAATAGAAATCTATGAGGCTTCTGTGGTTACCACAAAATAAATGTAGTTTATGCACCTACCGGGATATTTTCATCTTTTTCACTGTGATTTTTGGGCTTTGGGACTTTCACTCCTGCAACAAACAGAAAATGTGGTGAGCACACTACAATTTTATATGACCAAATAAAGAGACCTGCCTTGCTAGGGTCAACTTTTAGATATGAAAGGCAAAGATAAATCTAGGCTAGTAAGGCTAAGATCCAATTCATAACCAGGGAAAAGCATGGCACAGACAGTCCTGTGGACATAACAAAGAGCGTCACCAAAAATGCAAAATTGAAAGTAGAAATATGTAAAACCTTACTGAGCATATTGTCTTCACTGTGCTTTCGGTAGGCAATCGTCTTCGGCATTTGCAACCGTTGGTTGAGGGCAAGGAAGTTGAACAGGCCTTCAAGGCAGCCTGGGCTCTTCGTATCAAACCGCTTGCTCTCAGCCATTGTTCCAGCAAACCTATCATCAATGTAGAAAGGGCAAGATTCAGAACACACTAAAAATCAACCTCAATAAATTGGAATACCCAAACCCATTTCCAATCCAATATATATAAAATACAAGTTCCACGTAAGGAACATGTCCCATTTGGGGTTTATATTTGATAGCTCAACTGTTTATTTGGAAAGAGATGGTAAATTTCCAATGAAGAAATCAATGTGTTTTAAATAAAATACACAAGTAGTTTTTAGATGAAAACCAACCACAAACTGTCAATGATAATTCCCCTACCAAAATCATTATTATTTCAACTAGAAAAAAAAAATCAGACATCCACAAATGGAACACAACAATGAATTGAGGCTGGAAGATATCAGCACTAATCTTCATCTTGCCAAGCGTTTGTCATGTATGGCCCTTTACTTTTGTCGGTGGGAGGTCAATGCAATTTCATCCCTGCCATCGAAATGGACTCACATTTCTACTCACGCTCAGCATCATCCACCAAGTCGCAATTGGGCAAGGCTCACATAATCAGCAATTCAAGTAGACGCAATTGCAATTCTCCCCAAAACCAGTAAGCACCAATATTAAGATCCTAACCGAACAACCGCGCGGCGAGAAAAAAGGATTGGGAAAAGAATAGGCGAGAGTTCATACCGGGGAAGAAGCGAAAGATCGCTCCTTTCGTGGGCTGCGCATGCGGAGAAGGGGAATGGAGCTCCTCCCCTCCATGGGCGAATGGCTATTTCCTCTCTCTTTGTTTCTCTCTCCTCCCCTAGCGAAACAAACCGAACTGTGCGAGGCAGAGAGGAATGCGCTCCTCCTCCTCCTCCTCCCCCTCTCTCTCTCTCTCTCTCTCTCTCTCTCCCTCTCAGGTGCGCGCTCTAGTTGCTAGCCGCCTTCAAAGAAGCCCGCGTACAACTAGTTTACGCTTTGCAGCACAGTGTAGAATTGCCTCGATTTTTTTTTCCCAAAAAACACCAAACCTCGCGGAAAGACCAGTACAAGCCGATTTTTTTTTAGATTAAAAGGTACGTCTCATGCTTCATAAATCCTAAATTATAAGTCAATTCAAATTTTATTATAAAAAATAAAGTATTTTAAATTTGATCAAAATTATAATAGAGAATTATAAGATTGATGACATCAAATAAATATACTAAAAATATAACTAAAGAATCCAATGATATATATTTTATCATGAATATTATTATTTAATATATAAATTTACTCAAAATTGATATGTTTTGACTCTCCAAGAAAGATAGAAATTCACCCATCATATGTCTGTGTGCGGTTTGCGTCGGCGGAGGATTGGATCCGGAAGGGTAGGCGGGAGTGGGAGGGGGAATTAGAATTCGGCAAGCACGGGTTTGGGGAAACGGGAGGTGGGTTTGGATTTTATGACGATGATTGATGAGATGGTGGTGGGCGGGAGGATGGAGGGAAAAGAAAATGTGGTGGGGCGGGAAGGGCGGTTGTGATGAATCGGATCGGCGGGTGATTTCGAAAATGGGGGGTTAGGCGCCACTTGACCACAAATGGGGCGAGAATGGCCTCGATTTTTTTTCTTTCCAAAAAAACCAAAACCTTGCGGACAAACCGGTAAAGCCGATATTATTTCTTTTGCTTTTAGAAAGAAGCTATTGTATTAAAAAAGAACACGAATCTCATATCTTAAAATAGAAGGTGTTCTCGCTTTCTGATAAACAATATTTTTTTAACTTTCACCAGTTATAAATAAATAATAATAATTTGTATGTATTAGTATCATTAATTAGATCGTTAAATATACTTTTATAGTAAACTTATTTAGTGATATAAATGTTGTATGTTTTATCTACAAACCTAGTTAGAGTTGGAAATTTTGACCCACACTCATCTCATGACGACCTTCTTAGAGTATAAGTCATTCAAACTTCCTTGGAATGTTGTAAAAAAAACTTCCTTGAAAGTTTAAAGTATTTTAAGTGTGATCAAAACTATAAAGAATTATATCAAATCTAATGATACATATTTATTATCATAAATGTTATTATTCTTTTAAATAAATTTGTTTGAAATGTTTTGATTCCAAAAAACTAGGATGACTCGTAATTTAGGGGAAATGTATAGGTGGGGACTATCCCCACCGTACACCCATGGGCACCCATCGTAGGTTCATGTCACCCAGTGTTCAGAATTTCGGCCCGATAATCCCGATAATCGCCGATTTTCATTTCTATCGTTCTGGTCCGATAAAAGCTAATATCGGTCAAAAAAAACTATTTTATTCTATGAAACGAGCAAGAACTGCTTTATAGTATGTACTGGTCCTTGATTGTCCATGACTTTTTTAAATAAAACATGCAGAAACTGCTTTATTCTATGATTTCGTTTAATTCTAGATGATCTTATCAATTTTTAAATTTTTTTTATTATATCAGTTTGAGCATTTTTTACAACGAAAATGACCGAAATCACCGATAATCCCGATTTTCGTTTATATCCCTGGGCACCGATTTTTATAGCCGAAACGATAACCAAAACACTCACCATACATAAAAGATATACAGAGTATTTGTTTTGCCCGATTGTTTCTAACGTCGCAATAGTAGGGAAGATTAGTCCACGTCGGCGTAGAGGTGCTCCGGCAGCCTGGGCTCGGCGATGGCGACGAGGGGCACCTTCATGCTCGTGGTCAGCCCAAAGAATTCCTCCATGCTTACGTCCTCCGGCGCCACCCCATCCGGCAGCCGCCACGTGAACCCATGGACCAGGTTCGCCAGCGCCGCCGCCACCTCCTTCATCGCGAGGTTGTACGCCGGGCACATCCGCCGCCCGGCCCCGAATGGCAGCAGCTCAAAGTGCGCCCCACGCACGTCCACGTCCTCGGCGCCACCCCCGGCGAGGAACCGCTCCGGCCGGAATTCCTCGGGCGCGTCAGGCCACGACGCCGGGTCGCGCGCCACGGCCCACACGTTCACCAGCACGCGTGCTCCGGCGGGGACGTCGTAGCCTCCGACCACCGTGTCCTCACGGGCACGGCGAGGGACCAGGAGAGGGGCCACCGGATGGAGCCGCATCGTCTCCTTCACTACGGCGTCCAGGTAGGGCAGCGCCGGCAGGTCACGCTCCGTGACCCAGCGAGCACGGCCCACCACGCGGTCCAGCTCGGCGGTGGCGGCCGCCATGGCGTCCGGGTGGCGGAGGAGCTCCGCCATGGCCCACTCCATCGTTGTTGCTCCGGTCTCCGTGCCGCCGCCGATGATGTCCTGTATGAAGGCCTTCACTCCATCACGCGTGAGCCGGGCTTCGTCCGGTACCTCCAGCCTGCTGTCGTCACCCTCCTCGGCGAGCTGCAGCAGCACGTCCACCAGGTCCGTCGTCGTCGTCGCGGCGAACTCGCCGCCGCCGGCGCCGTCTCTGGCACGATGCCGCCGGTCTTTCTCGTGCTCGTCGAGGATCTGCTCCAAGAAACGGTCCAGCTGCTCGTGCACCCTCTTCATCCGCCGAGTGAAGCCCTGCACGTCGAGCCGCCCCAGCCACGGCACCCACTCGCCGATGCTGCTCACGGCGCCGGACACCGCGAACACCTCATCCAGGGCGCGCCGGAACGCCTCGCCTTCCTCGCTGGCGTAGAAGCCCAGCCACTTCTCGCCGACGGCCATGCGAAGGATGTTCCGCATGGTGAACTTCACGAGTTGCTCCTTCACCACAATGGCCGCGCGAGACGACTCGAACAGGCCGCGTGCCAGCGCGCGCATCTCCTGTGCGCGCATGTGCTCGAACGAGTCGACGCGGCGCGGGGAGAAGAGCTCGGTGGCGCAGAGCTTGCGCGCCATGCGCCAGTACGCGCCGTAGGGAGTCAGCACGATGCCCTTGTAGCCATAGGCGACGATGGCGCCGGCGGCAGTGGGCGGGCGGTCGGCGAAGGCGAGGTCATGCGTCTTGAGGACCAGCCGCGCCGTCTCCGGTGAGGAGGCCACCACGGTGTCGAAGGAGCCAAGGCGGAGACGCATGAGTGGGCCATGCCGCGCCGCGAGCCTTGCTAGCGCGCGGTGCGGCGGGGAGCACGCCGCCGGCCAGTAAGCCGAGGCTGCCAATCACCGGCCACCCACGCGGACCCGGAGGGAGGTTAACTGGCCTCCGACGACGGCCGTGCAGCCAGACGACGGAGCTGAGCATGAGGATGACGAGCCAGGTGGCTACCAATGCCACGGCCATTGGCAGTGTTGATGTGTTACGGAGATGCGCTGGCAGAGATGGAAATGGAAGGCTTCTCCTTGGGAAAACATGGAGAGTGTGCAGGTTTCAAGGCGGCATAAAAAGAGAGCGAACTGTACCGAATTTTATCCATGTTGCTCATGAAATTTCCTTCGCTGATTGGTGGTGACACGGTCACCATCCTGGGGCATGGATGATCTGGAAGCATCGCAATGATTCGTGGACGAAGCAATAAAATGACGCAGCACACTCACAGTGACAGTGATGTAAACAGTTGTCGGGCCAGTTCCGTCTGAAACTTGTCAAAAATACTGCCGTTCTGGAAATCATGGCTCCTTTGTCCACGCATGATGATGATAACATGTTTCGTTTGTCATGTGTAGAGTGAGGTCGATCCAGAATCCAATAATTCACCGGTCACGCTCAAATGTTGTTTTTCAACGAAAACAAGGAGCATCTTTAACAGTTCCATAAAACTTGTTGGTATTTTTAAAATTATGATAAAACATCAAAAATCTATTTTCAACAGTTTTCTAAAACCCTTTTCTATTTTTAGGAGCAGCGCAAAAATTATGGTCGCGGGCGTATATTTCCGCGTGCGCATTGAGCTGCGGATCGCTCCTCCTCGCGCCCCACGAGCCTTCCCGCGCGCACCGTGAATGTTCCTGCGGATCGCTCTGCTCCATGTGCGGCGTCGCCGGCCGCACGTGAGGGGAAGAAGAGCCCGCGAAGCCTCGGAACATGGATGTCGCACCGCCGTTCGCGCTCGAGGTCGCGCCCATCTGCGCCGCCTTCTGGAGCAGCGCGGTCGCCGACATCTGCGGCATTATAGAGGCTTGATCGCTGTAGAGCCCCGGTGGTGGAACTTGATCTCCACCACCGATGAAGTTGCCGCCGAAAATCCCTACCGCCGATGCCTCCGAACCCCCGCCGCCACCGCCACCGCCTGCTCCACCACTGAACTGATCATTGTTCATGAGCCCCTGGCTTGCATGCTCGTGACTGGACCCCGAGCTGTTGCCATTGTTAGCAAAGAAACCCAGGTTGAAGAGGTTGGCGCCTGAGGCACCGCCGGGCCCCAGCACCATTGCCTTGGAGGTCGGGCAGCTGCATGAGTCCATGGAAAGGCTTGTTGGCCTGCTGCTGCTGCAGGTACGAGTGCGGCCCATTGCCGGCGTCGTCCCCAAAGTCCTGCCCGACCGACGCCCCCGCGTTGAGGAAGAAGGGAGCCTGCGGCGGGCGAAAGGCGGACGCACCGTTGGGCGACAGGAGGTGGTCGAGGCGCGCGGCAATGCTGCTGCCGCCGCCGGCCGTGGCGCCGAGCCGGAGGAGCTCCGGGGACGGGTGGTGATGGTGGTGGTGACCGTCCTGGAGATTGGAGGTGAGGTGCGAGCCCACCTGCGAGAGGCTGAGCGCCATGTTGCCCGCGTTGGTGGCGCCATAAGAAAAAGGCCGGCAGCGCACCCACGTCGCGTCGAGGAAACAGCGCGCGACGAAGGGGTCGGGGATGCCGATCGGTTAGGATTAGGTATAGGTGGGTCCTGGTTTTAGAGTTTAGGGAAGTCTTTTTACTAAACTGTTGGAGATGACATGAGTTTTTACTACCTAAATCTTTTATCAACTTTCTAAAACTCGAAATTTGAGAAATGGTTTTTAGGGAACTGTTGGAGATGCTCTAATTGTTTGTAGAATATATTAGCAACATATGATGAAGGAGCTAAGTTGCAAAGAGATGACCACAAGATCATGGTGGATGGACATGGTGTACATGGCTTGATCAAGCTCTAAAATATTGAGAAGAGCCCGTGGAGATCAACATGCATGCACACACGCTGCATATCGCGTACACATTCAACATGCAAAATTAAGTGTATAAAGCTATAGAATTATATGGTAATTAAAATATATCAAGTACAAGGTTATAAAATATAAATGATTCACTATACCAGCAGTGAGATCACGCATGTATCAATCATATCTAGAAAAAAATTTACTTTTTTTT
>JAKNSH010455256.1:0-10681 GCA_027790015.1 Cymbopogon flexuosus
TGACATTCTCATCTACAGTAAGACTTTGGGGGAACATCTTCAACATCTAGAGCAAGTACTTTAGGTTCTCAGAGAACAGCAATTCTACCTAAAACCATCTAAGTGCACATTTGCTCAAGAAAGTTTGGAATACCTAGGGCATATAATATCTTCACAAGGAGTAGCCACTGATGATACTAAAATCCAAGCTATGCTACAATGGCCTAGACCAACTACTGTGACAGAGCTCAGGGGTTTTCTAGGGTTGACAGGATACTACAGGAGATTTGTCCAGAATTATGGCATGTTGGCCAAACCTCTAACTCAATTGCTGAGAAACAAACAGTTCACCTGGACTCCACTGGCCCATACAGCTTTTGAGGCTATCAAAGCTGCAATGACAAAGACACCTGTCCTGGCACTCCCTGACTTCTCCACAAGTTTCACTGTGGAGACTGATGCCTGTCAAGATAGAGTAGGAGCTGTCCTGATGCAGGGGGGCAAACCCATAGCATATTTGAGCAAAGCTTTGGGGGAAAAGCAAAAACAGCTATCCATCTATGAAAAAGAATTCTTAGCAGTGATTCTAGCTGTAGACAAGTGGAGGTCATACTTACAGAGGCAGCAATTTACAATTGTCACAGATCACAAGTCATTGGCATTTCTTAATGACCAAAATCTGCACTCAGATCTGCAAAGGAAAGCTATGACTAAGTTGATGGGGCTGAACTTCAAGATTGTCTATAGACAAGGAAAACAGAATGTTGCTGCTGATGCTTTATCCAGAGTGGGTCATATTATGACCACTCAGGTGGTAACAACAGTATAGCCAACTTGGATTCAGGAGGTATGCAATTCCTATGCCACTGATCCACAGGCTCAACAGCTTCTTTCCAAATTGGCTCTGGCTAGCCCTGATTCAACAGGATATTCATTGGACAAAGGTTTAATCTATTATAAAGGGCTGATCTGGATTGGTAGCAACTCTGCTCTGCAAATCAAATTGATTGTTGCTTTTCATTCTAGTCCTTTGGGGGGTCATTCTGGTGCCACTGGTACTTATCAGAAACTAAAGAGACATTTCTCTTGGAAGGGCATGAAACAAGATGTGGAGAGCTTTATTAAGCAGTGTTCTGTCTGTCAACAGGCCAAGCATACCTTAACTCATCCCATGGGGTTGCTACAACCATTACCTATTCCTAAGGGGTTATGGCAGGAATTGTCTATGGATTTTATTGAAGGTCTTCCAAAGTCAGATGGCTACAGTGTTATTTTGGTGGTGGTGGACAGATTGTCCAAGTATAGTCATTTCATTGCACTTAAACACCCCTATACTGCAGCTACTGTGGCCAAGACTTCCATGGATGAGGTGGTAAAATTGCATGGTCTGCCTCAGTCTATTGTGTTCGACAGAGATACAATCTTCATCAGTCACTTCTAGAAGGAATTCTTCAACATATACAAGGTGAATTTGCAGTTTAGTACTGCATATCACCCACATACTGATAGGCAAACGAAAAGAGTGAACCAATGTCTGGAGATGTTTTTGCGTTGCTCAGTACAAGCTTCACCCAAAAGTTGGCATTCATGGCTATCCTTAGCTGAATTGTGGTACAATACTAACTACCATACCTCCTTGGGATGCTCTCCTTTCGAAGCATTGTATGGATATGCCCCTAATTTGGGAGCTTCCCCGATGGCACTGGAACAAGTATCAACTCCAGTGGCTGAGGTGATTGCCAATCGTTCAGAACACTTTGGAGTCTTTGAAACAACACCTGGCTACAGCTCAAAATCGTATGAAACAACAAGCTGATCGACATCGTCGGGATTACAGCTTCCAAGTGGGTGATATGGTGCTACTCAAGTTACAGCCCTACACACAATCGTCAGTGGCTAATCGACCGTACCCCAAACTGGTTTACAAGTATTTTGGCCCATATAAAGTGTTGGAAAGAGTAGGAACTGTGGCTTATCATTTGCAACTGCCTGCCGATGCCATGATTCATGATGTGTTCCACATTTCTCGGCTGAAGCCCTTTGTTCCTGATTACACTACGGTATTTGACACCTTGCCAATCACTACTGACCTGGAAGCAGCAGCAGCGATTCCGCAACAGGTCGTCGCTCGCAGGATGGTCAAAAAAGGTAACCGAGCTATTCCTCAGGTGAAGATTCTTTGGTCTGGTATGCCATCTCATGCAGCTACTTGGGAGGACTACAACGTCGTCAAGCAGCGTTTTCCATCGGCACCAGCTTGGGGACAAGCTGTTTCTTCGGCCGGGGGAGGTGTAACGGCTGAAGCCGCCACGGAGTAGAAGACGTACTGGAGGAAGGCGTCAAGACCAACGGAAGACGTATTTGAGTTGCTATTTGATTTCTATGTATGACTTGTGGGCCCAAGGCCGCATCTGTAATCGGCACATAAGTTCCTAACCCGAGACCTGGGAAACTCATTCAGAAACTTCGAACACGAAATAGCCAAGGCAGAGGGGTTAACCTCGCTGGCTTCCTCGCCCGATCTGTGCTTCTGTCTGCTGACGTAGCCGGCGATCGTCGGCGGCCACGGGTTGTTACAATGTATGGATACCCTCTGACCTCTTTGTCATTTTTGCATCCCTCTGAAGCTCTGTGTGGATACCCTCCATACTCTCAGAATGTTATGTGTCCCAAGTTCTTGTGTCCCAAGTTCTTGTAGATCCGTGACATAATATCGAGCTATATTCTCAACATCAATATACGAAACATAGATTTATTTATTTGGTTTGAATCGGTACACAAAGTATTCTTAGGTTTTGCGTGAAGCTTACACGGCCAATACAACTTTTTTTTTTTTTTTTGGTCAAGGCTCAAGGGGTAAAGACGGTAACAAATTGGTTGCACAAACCTAGGACGCCGGCCCCTGCTGCAGCGTAGTGTATGCATTGCCGCGCGAGGCAGAGTCCACCAAGCAAGCTGAGAGTGTGCTCTTGAAGAAGCTGGGAGTGGTGGCATCTTCCCCCAAGGTTCGCTCGGAAACGGCAAGCTTATGCAAGGCAACAAATTTGAGAGCATCCATGAAAAACTGGAGCTTCTTTAAGCTTGGCCCGATGGCTATGAGGTTGAATATGCTCGGTTTGGACGAGGAAGCTATCTAGTTGCTTCATCACTTGCCTCATGGTCGCTTAGTAGTCACAAATTTGTTTCCTGTGTAATCACAACCTCGTGCGAGTAAGTTGAGGAGGTGTTGGCTTTAAGGTTCGCTAATCTATAGATTACTATAAGTAATGAAAAAATCTATACCTAATTATAAAACAAACAAATTTTATGCTGCCTAAAAAAATCTGTTCACCATCTCCTATCATAATTGATTCATATTATGATTCAAAATAGTATAAAATACTATACTACACCATTCCGTCCGTATTCTATTCGTTTTTCGCTGTTTGGCAGTACTGACAAGTGGCTCTAGTCAAACAAAAGGTCCAAAGTACCCTTCTCAAATGCCATCTTATCCTATCGCCCTCTGACTCGTACGAAAATGGGCAATCACTACAGACCTGTCGCATCACGGCCAAGGCCGCCGTCGTGTGCCGCGACTTCCTCCCTGTCGTAAAGCTCCCACGCGGTGGACGGGCGTGTACGGCCGGGCGGCGCTCCAAGGAACGGCAAACCAAGGTGGAGAGGCGTAGGCGGCGGATTCAGATGCTTTTTTTTTTTTTTACTTTGCATCTAGGTAAAATATGACACTCTTCATATGTACCTTCCTTTAGACAATCCACTAAGATCAAAATATCGGGTTATGGGAAAAAAAAAAGAAAAATAGAGAGACGTATGCACAAATGACACTAAATTAACAGTATTGTACCTAGAGATACGGTATTTTCTTCCGTTGCAACGCACAAACATTTTTGTTTTAATGCACGTTCTGAGAAAAAAAAGATGGTAATAAAAAAACCTATGTTTTATTTATTTTGTCAATAATAATAGAAAAGATCAAAGGGTAAAGAGGTATATAATAAAGAAACCCTCGGCTAAAACCTCGGTGGCGGGAGGCCGAGCAGCCAATTCCGACTCCTCTTCTTCTTCCATGTTGGCGCGAGGGATAAGCCACACCAAAATTCCAATCTTCCCGGGCAATAAACCCTAGCGTGTCGGCGGCGCCTCCTCCCCCGCCTCGCAGAGCAATCGATCCGTAGAGTTTTCGATTCCCGCAATCCCGATCTCGATCTCCCGACCACATCTCCGCGCGCGCTTCGCGATCTCCATCCCGGCGGCTCCCTCGATCGATCCGGCAAGGGCGCGCAGGTGCTCCTCCCTCCCTCCTCGCCCGATGTCCGCAGGTGCTCCTCCCTGCTCGCCCGATCCCCTCTTCTCTCTTGTTGTCGCCCCTTCGGATCCTGTTGCGATGCCGCCGAGCCCGCCGCCTCCGACACCACCCGCGGCAGAGGAGGATGAGGAGGAGCGGCCATGGCCGCCGGTAAACATGAAGCTCTTTCCGTACGCCGCGTACTGGGTGTTCGGTGGCATGGGCCGCACCTGGGGGCAGCTCCTCGTCGCTTATACCGTGATCCACTCTCTGAACATCATCGTCAGTCTCCTCTGCTTCTACACAAACAGCGAGCAGAGCTTCTGGACACTCGTCAGTCGCGTCACGCAGTCCCTCGGCTACGCCTCCACGTGGCTCATCGCTTGCGCGTTCATCCGTTACTACATGCGCGTGGATGGGCACCTGGAGCCTGCACCTGCAGCGGCAGCAGAGCAGCTCCCACCTCCCCCTCCGGAGATGGACATGTGTTAGGCTCGGTCCATGTGTGCGGTATGTGTTTTCTTGATGGACCCAGGTGCGTTCTCTAACCCATCTTCAAGTATCTGTTTTAGTTGCTTACTTACAGGTGTAGCTACTCTCCTTGTTCAAGGTACATGCTCTCCCCTTCCCGGCCCTATCTTTAATTACATTCAGCATCTTTAATGTCGTATTGCTTAAGTATGCAGCTATAAGTATCTGAAATACTATGTTTTCACACAGAAAATATATGGATTTAGGTTCCATATATAATAGTTGTCTGGCCAATATGGTTTGGTGCAGATTTCTTTGCTTGTGCTAGATATAATATGTTTTCAGTTTGTTTAGGCACACTAGAAATTGGAAGATGCGTCAGGTGCTTTTGGTTTAGATATTAAATGGTATGTTTTTCAAGTCTATGCTGGATCTTTATTTTATAAAACAAAGAATCCACAATGTGTTCAAAATTTAGTAGTTGCATTGTGGAGCACTTCGGTGGATAGAAATTTGTTAGTTGTTGCCCTATTATGTTTTTCCTCATTTCTTTCTGTATTG
Source organism: Cymbopogon flexuosus (assembly GCA_027790015.1). Lineage (NCBI taxonomy): Eukaryota > Viridiplantae > Streptophyta > Magnoliopsida > Poales > Poaceae > Cymbopogon > Cymbopogon flexuosus. The sequence goes on from JAKNSH010455256.1 coordinate 5,300, forward strand.
CGTATTATTTGTGATAGGCTTTGTGACGAAAGGATGAATGAAGGACCAGCAGGCTGAAAAGATTTGCTTTCTTTGCCCCACCAGCCGAAGCAAGGATAGATGATAGAAGGTGCCAAAATTAGTGAAAGCACATCACTTACGCCCCGAGCTGAACGTGACTGTCACACGCCTAATTACAGGCCCAAGTGTGGGCCTATGAGGGGGCCAGGCTGGCCATGCCCCGGCCAATGGCGCCATCATGGGGGCGCGAACAGATGAGGGGCGGCCTCCAGCCACGACGCCAACTCCCCAATCTCGGAGAATTTAGAGTAACGGAAAGAAATAGGAAGAATAGAAATAGGAAATCAGATTAGATGGGAAATTTGATATAGGAGTCCAAATTTATAAGGACTCTCTCTTTAGTTGATGAGATACAGGTCTATTTGGGACTATAAATATAGGGGCATTGTAAGTTGTAACCATTCTGATCTAAGAAATAAATAGCCTTGGCTTCCCCTGTCTCTCCCCTCTCATGTGCCTCCCTCTCCCTGCCGTCTCCCCCACCCCCTCTCCCTGTGCCGTCACCCATGCCCCTGCCCGAGCTGCCAGCCCCCCTCCCCCGGGTTGGACTGTCACAGTGACTGATCAAAAGGGTGGATGAAAAGAGGAGCCTATTGAGTGCCATGATAACAAAAATTCCAGTGCACTAAATCAGGAAACAGAATACACGTTCAACAAACCAAGTGTGGAGAGGACCAAGTTCAAAGTTTGTAACTGCAATAGCTATTACTTTTCTGCAGTTCGAAGTATCTCATATGCAGTAGCTACTTTTTATTTCCAGTTGCCATTTTCTGTCCTTGGGTGGTTCTAGAAATAAATTTGTTTTTGTTCTTAATAATTTATCACTTTGTCTCGTGTTACTTGGGTTTCTTTTGTTTTCTATGTTGTCTCTGCTTGGCTTTTGTCATTCCTGGTGACCCAAGTGTGACCTCTATAGTATGCACAAAAATTGCACTATTGTTGAAAAAGGTCTGATTTTTTTTAAAAAAAAATATTACAGAACAAAGGTTTCTAAAGTTACATGCTTTTTTAGTATCTGATATGCTGTGAAAATCGGACAATGGGCAATTAGCATCTGGTACTTTCATTGCACGCTGATTGGGAAGTCTAATTGAATTGTGGTGATTGCCTGACTGGTGTTGGGTCTCGCACAGAGGCACAGCATGTGCCAATGGCTATGTGATCCCTTTCTGCAAAATGGAACAACTAAGGTTTTTATATTCCCTTTTTGTGCGCATAAAAAATGAAATGAACTGACTATTAATACAATTGTACTGTTCCACACTAATTCTGATTTATGTTTTGGAGGAATCAGCTAGTCACTTGATATATGTCAAAACTGTTAATTTGATAGTATTTTCTTGTTAGTGATGTTGATAGCTAGTCTAAGATTTTGTCTGCATGACCTTCTGAATTATTTTTTTTGCAAACCTTCAGCTGTAGAGATAGTTCTCAAGTGTGAGGCTTTCCTTATTTTCTATGAGAAGATAGAAGCTTGAGACATGTATCATATTATGCCTAAGTAATAACATGAGCAGTCAAATGACATTGACAATCATGATTTGGTTTGCTAAGGATCCATTCACTGTTCTCAGTCCTCCTGTACTGCTTTTGCTGAGATATTGCAGGGCACCTGGTTAATGGCGGATTGTAACCAGTTGGAGAATTTGTTGACTAATCTACTGAGTGCTTCTTCTTGCTCTTTTAGAAGGTAGGGCATGCTGTATTGGCTGAACAGAGTATGAAATTCATCATAGTTCACACCGTGGCCTGGTTTTGTTGGATGAAGCATTTCCTTGTTTTGTGAATGCTGGTTGCCAGGGAATTTTCTATTTGGTTGCCTTGGAGAACGACGGTGTAGGGTGCTCCTGTTTGATTAAGATGGCTTAATTTTGATTGCAGGATGCTAAAACAATCATTTTTTCACAACTTTTTTTTGTTAAGAAAATTTGATTGCGATTGATTGGAAAGAAGAGCTCGATGAAAATTCAAGGGGATGTGTGTATCGTGGTACGCTGAGTGTGCATGTAGGATACTAGAATCGAGGAGGCCAATGTGTTTCAATTTTGCAGTGGAATCATATGCTACAAATTGAGTATGGAAAAAACAATATTCTGAATATGTTGAATGGAAACCTGTGGATACTATATATGCCCAAATGATGATCTGGGAGATTTAACTTCATTGGAGAAGGTCAGTACATGAGTAGGACAATTGAGCTCCCTAAGGCAAATGTACATTGGCTCCTGAACAGTTGTGGTACTTACGTGGAGTAAAACTAACCATTTTTAATTCATTAGCTTTTTTGTTTTGCGCTTTACTGCTTCTGTCATGTAGGACAAATTTAACTTCAAATTCATCAGCTTGTCATTTTGGTGGAAGGTGTGTTTGCTGAGACTGCAAGCTGCTTGATACTGGATTTTAGGAATGGTGGTTGCAATCCATTAGCGGTGGCGACAGTAGCGCAGCAGCTCCCACCTCCTCAGGTGGAGATGTTTTTATTTTGGTCTTTGCGTGTGGTATGTCAGTATGTGTTTGCTTGCTGGGAGGTGCATTTTATAACCCATTCTTCAAGTCCCTGTTTAGTGTTTACTTGCTTACAGGCGTTGCTGCTCTCCTTGCTCATGGTACATGCCCTTCCCTTTCAGACCTTATCTTTGATTCCACATTTTAGTATTGTAACTGCTTAATTGTGCAACTACAAGTATCTGAAATCTGAAATTTTGTAAGTTTTGAAACAGAAAATATCTAGATGTTAGGTTCCATATATAGTGTTCTGTGGCCCATGTGGTTTTGCACAAATTTATTTGCCTGTGCAAGAAGACTTCTGTTTCCAATTTGTTTAGGCACCACCGGAAACTGGAAAATGCGTAAGGTGTTTCTGGTTTAGCTATTAATGGTATGTTTTTCAAAGCAATCTATCTTTTATAGAACAATGAATCCACAATTCTCTTGTGGATGATTGACTAGCTCGTTAAAGATCTTCCTGGTGTAGGTTAATCCTCTCCTGGTTGCTAGAGTCTGGGAGCGTTTTGATATTGTGTCCCTTCATTTTCTGTCAGTGTTACATTATAGCGTGGATTGTTCTGTTTTCAATTCTGGGTGCTTTTTTAGTTTCTTTTGTTAGTACAGTTATTGATTGGGTGCATTGCGTGATAGTTTCACTGTGTTTGATCATTTCTTGATTTTACAGCATAATTCTTGTCACATGACCCACTTTTTAGCTGTGAAATTATATGTGTCAATATTGGGAAATGTAATTCATATAGACCATGAGTCCATGTTGAATCAACACTAAGCATTGGAACATTGTTAGAAGCGCAATCCCTTTCTAGAAATTAATTCACTTTAGAAGGATGCATTTTGTTGGACCATTTACTTGGACCAACCTGTGAACATATGTATGATATCTAATGTGATAATGTTTAGGTGTTGGTTATCTTTCAACAAGGATGAATGATACGGTTGAGGAAAGTCTTCACCGACTACCAAGTTGAAGACAAATGCTTAAGCATACCAGGTTGTGCACAAGTGGAAGACAAATACAGAGGCTTAGATTGTTTGCTAAAGCAGCCTGAATCCTAATGATGCAGATTCATTTTTTATATATATAGTAGATTGTTCGCCTTTTATAGGAAAATTGATGGTCTGAATTTCGATATTGGGCATCAGATGCCAACCATTGTAGGCATGCATATTATTATATCACTATTATTTGAACCACTTAATAGTTTTATCAGGCTGCAAAAGCCACACATATATGCATATACGTGGCTCAATGAACTACATGGACTTGCTGTACCATGTACCTGGGACTGGGTTTTTTGTGTAATCTAAAATTCAGCATGTAACGAGTCAGTCTCCAATCAACTACAGCCTTACATGGACTGGGTTTTTTGTGTAATCTAAAATTCAGCATGTAATGCGTCGGTCTCCAATTAACTATGTGTAATTTGAATTCTATGTTGTTTTTAGGAGATGGATTATAGCGGTCGCCGCCGCCGCCGCCTTTGCGGCATTGCCTATCATGTATTGCAGTGGCTAAAGATGAGACAGAATCGATTGAAATTGCGTCTTAGGAGTGTTTATGATAGTTGTTTGCACTAGAGTTGTTTGTATCTAATGTACCTAATCTGTATGTGATTGGCTTGTATATAGCATTTTTTTTGTGCATATATAGCGTTTCTAATAGTAAATACTACTAAGTCTTATCCAGTAGAATTATTACAATTCAGTACGTACAGAACTACAGATTATGTGTAGCCTACCTCTGAAAAATAGTTCTCTGTCTGTCACAGTTCACAGACTGAGCTTCCTGTGTATTGCGTACTGCTCAATAGTGTCAGTAGGACACAAATATGTATTTGAGACCTCTCAAAAAATAGTTTTTGCCTGATAGCAAGTGTTGCTGTGCTGGCATATGAAAACCATGGTTTCAGGATGATGGCACTGCACCAGTAGATGAATCCGTTTGAGTTAGGTCATAATTTGTTTTATGAGTTTGAACGGTAAAAATATTGGTTTTAAGTTCCTGCAGTTAGTGATTTTTTTTTGCAGGCACTTGATTATATCATATTCTTTGCAGGCATTTGATTATATCATATTTAAACATTATTCATTAGTGTGACATTGTGTTCGTATAGCTGGTCTGCAGGCCTTTTTCAACCAGACTGAATTTTTTTTTGTCAAGTAGTGACCTTGGTCACTTGTTCTTTCAGGGAGCACGACCCACTCTCAAATGAAAACCATTCTCTATGATTTCTGCACAAGATCAGGCCAGTGTCCTAATTTTCAAAAATCTGCTATCTATTTTAGCAAGCATGTCTCTCACCAGCTCAGGCATCAGATTAAAGGTATATTTCCAGTTCCTGACTTACAACCTAATACTTTGCATCTAGGCCATCCAATGATTTTCAGTCACAGAGATAAAAATAGAGCCTATGCTTTCATCTTTAATAAATTTTTTGCTAAGTTTGGTACCCTCAAGGCTAACAAACTGAATCATGCAGGCCGCCTCCAATATATTAAATCAGTGTTATCTTCTATTCCTATCTATTACATGTCCACTGTTCTGTTCTCTAAAACTTTTATTGAAAAAATTAACACTATCATTAAAAGATTTTGGTGGACAGGTGTGCCGGAAGAACAGAATACCACCCCTATTTCTTATCGCTCTTGGGAGGACATTTGTAAGCCCAAAGAGCAAGGGGGTTTGGGTATTAGGGACATGGAATCTGTCAATAAAAGCTTAGTTATCCATTCTCCTGGAAGATTGCTAATAACCATAATCCCTTCCTCTCTGCAATTTTAAAAGCCAAATACTATCCTAATGGGACTTTTTGG
>JAKNSH010456043.1:0-11850 GCA_027790015.1 Cymbopogon flexuosus
ATTGTGTAGGTGGCTTGCATAGCTTAGTTGAGCTAGTGCTAGAAGAGCTTCGCCATCTTAAGTACTAACAACTTGTTTTAGTGCTTTGTAAGAAATTTTTATAGGCTATTCACCCCCCTCTAGCCATTTAGGACCTTTCAGGCGGCCCATGGAGGCTTCCTCCTCGTCGTCGTCCTCCTCGCCCCGCCACCACCCCAGCCTCCTCTCGCCACCGTCTCGGCCTCCTCTCTCTCTCCCCCCACTAGCGCGGGCCCCGTGCGGTTTACAGGCCGCTCGTGAGCGACGTGAAATCTGATGTTCCGACGGCTATAGCGTGACCTTTACAGATCCCCATTACGGTATAAGCGTTTATCGGGAGGTCCCGGTGCAAATGGTCTAAAACGTCGTGGAAACTTTCAGTTTACTAGTATAGCGCCCGTGCTAACGCCACAACGCCATTTCAGGGATGCACATAAAAACTGAATTATATATATACAGTTAATAAAAACTCAGGCTCGACATTGTTGACAAAACTTGAAATTTATATATACAACATTAATCCAAAATTTATATACACAGATTAATCCAAGCCATTTCGTAAATGGGCTGAGTCTGTTCAAGTTCGTATACAGGCCGGCCTCCTCGGCTAAAGCCCAGCCCATACAACTTGCACACCACCCGATCCACACCCAACCACCAAATCGGATCCCACCCGTCCACGCCAAACCCGACCCAATAATACCCCGTACGCTGTTATAAAAAAAAACCACAATAATAAAAAAGAAATCCCCAAATTTCCCCATCCGCAGCGCAGGCATCCGCCCGTCTCCCCCGATCGATCCATCGAAGCTTCGGCTTCCCCTGAAACACCAGCCGGCGCCAAAACACCCCCATCAATCAAACCCCCGCTCAAAACCCCTCGGACCGTTTGCCGCGCTTCGATTCGAACCTCTACGCCGGCGCCGGCGCGCCGTCTCGCCGTCTCGCCCCGCGGGGCGAAACCCTAGCTAGCCATGGCGGCGTCCGTGGACGCTGCTGCTGCGGCGGTGGCGGTGCCGGTGGCAGCCCCCGCCGTGGAGGAGGCGGGTGGCGCGGTCGAGCAGGCCAGGACGCTCATCGGCGCGCTCAACCTGCTGTCCCGTAACCTCCCGCTGCCTCCCGACATCCTCCGCGCCGTCTCGTCCATCTACCACGATGGGGGTGCCGAGGAGGAAGACGAAGAGGAGGAGGAGGAGGAGGAGGAGGAGGGAGAGCGGGAGGCGGAGAAGGACGGGGATACGGATATGGCGGCCGCGGATGTGGTCCCGGGGGCTGAAGAGGACCCCGCTGACCGTGCGACGACCAAGGTGCGTGCGAGTGGTGGTTCTTCTGGTTTTTGAGGGGATTTCCCCCCTTCTGTTCGTGTGCTCCCGGGGCTGTGTGTTGGATTGAGTTGGCGTCGCGTTGTTGGGTCCCTGCTTGTTACGGATTGTGGAATTCGACGTAATTTAGCTTGTGATTTTTGCTAGTGTTTCTAGATTCGAGCGAGCTTTGTGCTGGGGATTGTGGACTGCATGCACCTGAGAGTTATTTTTGGTTGCAATTGATTGCTCCCTTGCATTAGTAGATTTGATTGATGGTTTGTACTTGGGGGCAGATGCGCTTGTATGAGGTTCTGCAAATTTCTCTGTTAGGGGCCTTCATATTCATTAGGTTCAATATTTTATTTGGGTAGATATAATTGCTTGATTATGCTTAAGGGACATTGTTTCTAATATACTTATCTGTTTGAGATCTAGATGAGGCAACTCTGCTGGATAATTTAGGATCGAGCATTCATGTTTTCAGTTGATTGAAATTCTACTCGCTTCTGATGCTATGTTGGAACCAGCACCATATTGCTTACTTTAGGAAATACATAAATATGATTCTGTATATCATTTGTCATACATTTATATTTTGTTCTTTGGTAATGTGGTATGGTTTATATTTGTATATATGCTGAAATAAGAATGGCATGCTATTCTTTTGTTCTCTTGGGTGTCATCTATGAGTAGGCCAGGTTTTGCTTTTAGTTCTTGTTTTTTATTTATTAGGCACATATTCTTGAATTTATAACTAATAATTAATAACATCTCGGTACAACTTCTAACCTTAGCTATTGATAAGGCAAATTGTTGGGAATGCCAGCTACTTCACTTTTCTTGGAAAATTGGATTTTCTGTTGCATTTTTTTCTCCAATAGCAATATGCATTTGCTGAGCGTGATTGATTTACTGTTGAAGTGACATTTGTTGGATCTCACCTAGGTCATATTCGAAATCATCACTGTTTAGTTAGCTGGGAACTGTGATGGGCATATTCATTCCCCTACAAGAGGAGTGGAAACTTTTATGCTCTGGAATCTTTAGAGACGTCTGAGATTGCAGCCGCTATTTGTAGAATTTGTGGTGAGTGGAGTTTGTGCTCTCTGAAGTTTGATCTGTTGTGGGTGTTGTTTTAGTAATAACTAATCTACACATCAGATGAAGTTTGACTAGGGATAAATTATCAATTCCCATTTGCCCTTGGTGGATGACTTGACTTATCAGTTTTCCTTTTCTTAAAAATGTATTCTGGTTTAGGATTTGATTACTCTCTGAAACAATGATAAAAAGTGCCCATCTTCATTATGTGTTGTGGCATTTGCCATATTGTTTCTGATGTAACCATAAATATCATATTTTTATTGTGATGATTGGGTACTTTACCTCCTTTTGGTTTGGTTGATGTGCCTTCTTTTGGTTTGGTTGACGTGAAGTGCTTTCTCTGAAATAACTTCTGAATGATCTTATCCTCTTATGTTTTCACTGAGAGTAAAGCTATTACCTTACAGGGGGCCTCCTTGATCGAAGAGCTTGAAGATGCAATATATAAGAATCAAAAAACACCAGTATCCTACTCAGAGTTGGCTGCTCTAAAAGAAGGGCGATTCAATGCATCCATCCAGCATCGGCTAGCTGAACTTGAAGGTCTTATATTTTTGTTACTCTGTTAGCTATCTAATTCTCTAGGTCACATTAGTTTTAAGAAAACAGATTTCTGAGCTTTCATTTCCCAAATTCGTTTTTATGGTCTTATAAAACCTAGTTGTGTTGGCTGGATATTTTTGTTTTCAGCCTTCCATGTCAACTGAACTAAGCCTAATGTCTATGAAGTATGAAGGTTCTTGGTTTGGCATTGGTTCTAAGTCTTCTTTTGGTCTTGTGACCACCTTGGTCCCAGCTCTATTGCTAAGTTTGACTTTGGTAAAAAGAATGCATAACTTGGGAATTTGAAAACCATACTTATAGGAATCATTTAAAGTGGTCACGTCTCACGTGCTGTAGTTCAGGTTCCATGGACCAAATCGTGGTGTACGATCCTTTCGAATTCACCCTGAGTTGGTAGGCTGTGCGTGCCCCCTTGCCGAACCAAAATTGAAGACAGATGCTAAGATCTGATTCCCGCTTCTGTGCACTAATTGTTGGGGTTAGACCATGGATGAGAGAGAGATGCTTGCACCTCCACTCCACTGCCTTTTTCCAATAGATTGAGGTTGCCTTCACTGGCAAAGCTAGAGTAAACTGGAGGGGGGTGCGCTTACCTTGTAGATGTGTGAATTCGATCCGCAAAATTTGACCCTCCACTGGTTTCGAAATCTTTCGTAGGTGCATTGGCACCCACAACAGTGTACCTAGCTTCATCACTGGTTGCCCATGGTACTGCTTCACGCCTTCAGAGTCAAAAGACGAGTACCCATTGCAATGTCCTTTGTCATCCCATCTTCCTTTTTTTTTTTGTTTTTTTTATTGTGTTGCCCCTCCACTGAGATGGCTGTGTGCTGTGTGGGGGAGTGAACAGAGCATACTAGGGCCGATTAGGGGGCCGTTTGGTTTGTTTCCCTGCCAAACCTGGCTCGCATGAGGGAGCCAGGCCCCGGTTGGCCAGGCTCGACGCGTGCATGCCACAATGATTTTTTTGCCTTGGCGCCTGCACCCGCGCTCGCCCTCTTGCACTGTGCCGGCCAAGCTTGCCGGGAACACACATAATTTCCGCATGGCGGAGAGCCAGGCCTGATGGCACCTTTTGCACATCCTTGGCCTGGCTGGCACGCTCACATGAGCAGAGCCTGGACGCGACACATGTGGACAACCAAACGCCCCCTAGGAGAATGCATGGTGGCTTGGTTGGGCTGGACCAGCCAACATCTGCTGGCGCACATCCTTTTTCCAGTTTATTTTCTCCAAACTCTTTAATTGATTCCTCTAAATAAGCTTTTCAAATTTTGGTGTCTTGGGGAGATCTTTGTGGCTGCTGTTTACTTATATTTCTATGTGGCCATACCACAAATAGTTCTGAATCGTGAACGCAAAGAGGCATGTCTGTAGAAGACAGAAACAATACCCTCTATGAGGCGCTATGAACCTCACTTTAATGAAGTCGTGAACCACAAATCATGAACCTTGTACCATGAACCTAGTGAACCACTGTTCTGCTAAGTGCTGCAATTTAGGATTACATTTTCTTACTTGATTGTACAAAAATAGATGCTATCCACTTGTTATTGAATGTTGATCATATGAAAAATACAATTTCTTGCATTTATTTTACTTGTAGCTGCCTTTAAAGCTTCTTTATTTCTTGCCTTCTTTAAAGAAGTTGTTGGATATCGGTATTGTCTCTCTGCTGCTGCTACATCATCACTCATTTCTTTTTTGTTGCCAGGACTACCTTCTACTAGGGGTGAAGACTTGCAAATGAAGTGTTTGCTTGAATTGTATGGGCTAAAGGTAAAATCTCTAATGCAATATATAGAACCAGAGATGACTTTGTTCTTCCTGGCTGTTCATTTGACATTTATTTTTAAACCTGAATGTATAGATTACTACCAACAATTGATACAATCTGAAACATATCGGTTGTTTATCGCCACATGATTTTTACATGCCCATAAGTGTTGATATGTGACATCAATTCGTGCTGATTATTCATATATTTTGCAGTTGTTAGATTTGCAGAAGAAAGTGCGATCTGATATCAGTGCAGAATATTGGCTACACAAGAAATGTGCGTATCCGGAGAGGCAACTTTTTGATTGGGGGCTGATGCGGATACGGTATCCTTTATCCATGTATGGAATAGGAGATATTCTATCAATGGATGCTGATGATGTTCACCGCAAAAAGAGATTTACAGAGGTTTGTGGAATATATCTTCGCATATTTTTGGCAGTTTATATTTGGTTGAAACCATGATCCCAATGTTTGTGCTTTCAAACTTTAGAGGATGTCAAAACTCGAAGAGGAAGAAAAAAATCAGGTCGATATCAGGAAGAGGAAGTTCTTTGCAGAAATTCTAAATGCTTCTAGGGAACACCAGGTGCAATTAGCTATTACATTCAAGCAAAGAAAGCAGCGGAATGATGGAGTTCAGGTATTGTTTGTTAGCTCTATTTGAAATTCTAACAAATATTCTGTAGGCATCACCTTGTTGTTTTTGACTATCTTTTATCTATCTGAAATGTTCTAGCTAGGATAATAGGCGGCAAATAATAGATTGATTGAGGGAATAGAGTACAGGATTATAGGCAAGAATGCTCTAGAAGTTTTTTAGATTACACAGTACAATGCAGACGCCCAATACGCATGCACACTCACCCCTATGAACACACGTACGCAAACCCTACCCCTATGAGCACCTCCGAAGGACTGGGCCGGCGATCTTCAAGTTCACGAAGTCACTATAGGCGCCTCGCCGTCGACGGGGACGTCGCCTACCACTTAATGCGTAGCGCTGGAAAATCCCGGAAAAATCCCAGGAAAAGGTGTGAGCACCAGAACCTGATAGGTAGGTTCCACCACAAGAAAACCAACCAGCTGATCTATGATCAGTTCACGAATACTCTATAAATAACACCAATCATAGAGATCCTTGCCTAACACTAAATCAATCTATAGATGTGGCATGGTCGTATGTCCTGGTTAAGGCCCACAATCTAAACCAGCTATCTGTAAATTTCAACTATAGCTTGCCACTAGTGATTATGGATGGTGCAAATTTCAACATAATTAATATTTAATCCTGAGAACGAAATTGAAATATTTAGAAAATATGTGCATTATCTTGTTTTCTAATTTCTATTTTGTTAGCACGTCGTTGCATTTTTTCCACAGTAAACCATATTCCTGTGTGCTACGATTTTATCCTATAGATACTTGTTCTGGTTGTGCCACTTTAGTGCTTCTCCTTTTTCACTTGCCAATTGTAGGCATGGCATGTTCGGGCACGTCAACGTATTACACGGCAGGAGAAAAGTAGGTTGAATCTTCTGAAAATTGGTGATCAAGAAGCATATATGAAGATGGTCGAGGAGAGCAAGAATGAACGTCTGAAAATGCTCCTCGACAAAACAAATGAGCTTCTGGAAGGAATTGGAAAAGCTGTACAGCGACAAAAAGATGCTGAGCATGTTAGTCAGCCAGAAGTGAGTGAAGTGCCAAAAGGGTCAGGGTCTGAGGATTGTTCTCAAATCTCAGGTGTCAAGAATGAATCACCGACTTCAGATGATGATGCAGACTTTGCTGGCCCTGCAGATGAAAGTAAATTCAATGCAGGCCGTAGACTTGATTTTACTGTCCATTCCATTGAAGAAAAGGTATAGCAAAATTTCACTAGCTATATATTGAACTTATTGCTTGACAATTGCTGGTTGTGTTGGCTACTTGGCTTCGACATTTTTTAGAATGAATGCAGTTTTGTGACCATATCTGTAATTATGAAACAACTTTTGTGTTATCTTGCGATGCGCTGGTGCTTGCTTCAGTTGTAACCCTTATGCATGTTATTTAGGGAATATAGCAGGGGGAGCATTGCTACTAGTAGATAATGTGCTGATTTATGGGAGTTCTTGCTTCTGTAGGATCCAACTGCCCACAATTGCTGCCTCGTTCTTTGTACCTTTGTCCTTTTTTTGCAAAATCATAGTGTAATCTTTGATCCTGTGTACTTCTGGTGAAGTAGCAACTGTAATGTTTCTCTTTTGTTCTTTGCACTTACAGGTAACAGAACAACCATCAGCTCTTGAAGGTGGGGAATTGAGGCCATATCAACTGGAGGGTCTCCAATGGATGCTTTCTTTGTTTAACAACAATTTGAATGGCATTCTGGCTGATGAAATGGGTCTGGGTAAAACAATTCAGACTATAGCTTTGATCGCTTATCTGTTGGAAAAGAAGGAGGTTGCAGGACCACACTTAATAATTGCTCCAAAAGCAGTATTACCAAATTGGTCTAATGAATTCAAAACCTGGGCTCCCAGGTAATGTTTTACTGGAGTGTGTATGATAAAAAATTTTGCGAGTACATTCCATTGCTTATACCAGAGCCACCCTAAGTCAACATGGTTTTATCTGTTGCAGCATTGGGACAATTCTGTATGATGGTCGTCCAGAAGAGAGGAAGCTTTTAAGGGAAAAGAATTTTGATGGATTGCAATTTAATGTTTTGCTCACGCATTATGACCTGATACTGAAAGATAAGAAGTTCCTAAAGAAAGTTCACTGGCATTATTTGATTGTTGATGAAGGCCATCGTCTGAAAAATCATGAATGTGCTCTTGCTCAAACACTAGTTTCAGGGTATACACTTTATTCATAATCCTTTTACTGTCTAGGCTTTGGATGATATTTTATGCACTTAATAATTACTTTATGAGGTTCTGATTGCCAGTAATGGCTTAATAGTCACATTGACACTTGAAATACCAGCAACTGAACAGCTTCAAGTTTCATATTTAGTACTAGGCCGCAGAACCTTGTGAATCCTCTTGATCAATCATTAAATTAGTTTTGTTAGACAGCTTCCACATAACTTCGTTCATATGTGGTGACAATGGGTCTAGACCTTGTAGGATTTCACAGATTCATAGATGGATCTTAAATGCCTTGTCTTGGCAGGTTATCACATTCAATGTTTTTGAGGCGTCGCCTAGTCATCGCTTAGGCGTTAAGGCGTACCCCAGGTGTCGCAGGACGCCACAGGGTGTTAGTTACGCCATATCGCCTAGGCGTCCAGGCGTACCCCCCAGCACCACAGGACACCGCAACGCCTCAAAAACATTGATCACATTGACATACCTTCTGCCTTTGTGAAGAAGGTTATCCTTGATAGTAAAAAATAATGGGAGCTCAGTAAACAAGTCCTTATATTGATCAAGTAGTTTTTGGTGTTGGTGCTGGCTCATAATTGGTTAAGTTGTGGTCTTAAAAAGTGTTGAACACCAAAATTGTATATTATATGAATGCTGTGATTAGTTACCACTTACCAGCTTTAATGGTAATCATTCTATTAGGTATTATACCAAATTTACCAAATATATATGAACAAAGTTTTTGCAGAAGTGTAACTGATATGATTGAGACACTATTTTTTATTCACTTGCTCTTGTCATCGCTAGTTGCTTACTCTCATTTTTCCATTTTACCTTGTTCATTCTTTATTCATTTAGTGGTTGCTAGCCTACTTATTTTTTCTTAAAGATAGCAAATTAGTTTATTTGAGCCATTTGGCAATAATACCTAACAGATCGCTTATACTTGATTTACAGATATCAGATCCGCCGCAGACTACTTTTAACTGGCACTCCAATCCAAAATAGCCTACAAGAACTGTGGTCTTTGCTTAACTTTATTCTGCCCAATATTTTCAATTCATCTCAGAATTTTGAGGAATGGTTTAATGCACCATTTGCATGTGATGTTAGTCTTAATGATGAGGAACAGCTACTAATCATACATCGTTTGCATCAAGTGAGTAATGCTGCCTCTGATGTATACCCTCTAGTTATTCAATTCTCTTAACCCCCTCAGATGTTGCCACATGATCCTCCACTTGCATCCGCATACTTTTGGTTGACTGCAATCATGTAGTGAGACTGAGTAGCACATATCTGCAAAGAAAGCTGATGGGCCAATTTTGTATTTGGGAACATCTAGATTTATTCGTTGCTCCCTTTCTTTTTCCCCAGGTTTTGCGTCCTTTTTTGCTGAGGAGGAAGAAAGATGAAGTGGAAAAATATCTCCCACAGAAAACACAAGTAATTCTCAAGTGTGACATGTCTGCTTGGCAAAAAGCATACTACGAACAAGTCACAAGCAGGGAAAGGGTTGCACTAGGATCTGGTATGTCCTTCTAGTATTGCTAACCTTTTCCCCTCTAGAGAATTAATATCTGAGTGAAATAAAATTTGTAATTCTTTTCCAGACCTTGATGGAGTATAAAGCTACTTTAGTGTTACTGCAATTTGGATTTATCTATATTGCTAGTTTATTTAGTATGTTATCTTATTGTTGTGTTAGTCTTGCTCTTCCATTTTCCTTGTTTTTGTGATAGTAATGTGCTTATTGTTGTTATATTTGTGTATGTATGCAGGGCTCAGATCAAAGGCTCTGCAAAATCTGTCAATGCAACTTAGGAAATGTTGCAACCACCCCTACCTATTTATAGAGCACTATAACATGTACCAGCGGGAGGAAATTGTTAGAGCATCAGGGAAGTTTGAATTGCTTGATCGTCTACTTCCAAAACTGCAGAGAGCTGGTCACAGGGTTCTACTTTTCTCTCAGATGACAAAACTGCTTGATGTTTTAGAAGTATATTTGCAAATGTACAATTTCAAGTACATGAGGCTTGATGGATCCACGAAGACTGAAGAACGAGGGAGGTTGCTGGCTGATTTTAATAAGAAGGATTCAGAGTATTTCATGTTTCTCCTCAGCACACGTGCTGGAGGCCTTGGGTTGAACTTGCAGACGGCAGACACTGTCATTATCTTTGATAGTGACTGGAACCCTCAAATGGACCAACAGGCTGAAGATCGTGCCCATCGTATAGGGCAGAAGAATGAAGTGCGTGTATTTGTTCTTGTTAGTGTTGGCTCAATTGAAGAAGAGATCCTGGATCGCGCAAAACAAAAGATGGGTATCGATGCAAAAGTTATACAGGCTGGGTTGTTTAACACAACTTCCACAGGTGAGTTTGAAGGCTCTAATTCCTATTTATTTAATTTTTGTCTACTGTATGTAGACTTTGTACTGGAACTCGCATGATATATTTTCATGTTCATTCCCACTACAGCACAGGACAGACGAGCATTGCTGCAAGAGATCCTCAGGAGGGGTACAAGCTCACTGGGAACAGATATCCCCAGTGAGCGTGAGATAAATCGTTTGGCTGCACGAACTGATGAAGAGTTCTGGTTGTTTGAGAAGATGGATGAAGAAAGGAGGCTTAGAGAAAACTACAAATCTAGACTTATGGATGGGAATGAGGTTCCAGACTGGGTGTTTGCCAACAATAATGATGTTCCCAAGAGGACCGTGGCAGATGAATTCCAGAATATAATGGTTGGTGCGAAGCGACGCAGAAAGGAGGTTGTCTATTCAGACTCTTTTGGTGATCAGTGGATGAAATCTGATGAGGGATTTGAGGACATTCCAAAGGCGACTCCAAGGCTGAAGAGGACTGCTTACTCATCTGACATCCAAGTTGAGTTTAGTGAAAGAAGGAAAAGGCCTAGGTCTGTAGAAAACAGCGCAGATGGTGCGAGCAACCCGACGTGGACACCTGACAAAGGAAGGGCTGGAGTATCTTCATACAGCAAGGACGAGACTGAAGATGATGGCGAAGATGAAGTCATTACTAGCGGCTTACAGAAGGGAAACAGTTTCACATGGAATACCCTTGGAAGAAGAAGGTCAAGCCACTTCAGTTCATCGTCGGACTCGAAAGGGCGCCCATCATTCTAATGTTTGTTTGATGGAAGTCCTTCAACACTGGAGTACCCCTCTAGACTTAGGTAGCAGGGCTACGGCTGCGACTAAGTACCTTCAAGCTTATAGAACTTTATTAGGATTACTAGTATACTGTATGGACTCGTTGGCATGAATTTGTATGACTACTTCAAACATTAATTTCGTTATACACATAAAACCGAAATTGGGTGTTGCCCATTTATTGGTAAATAACTAGTGGTGGTTGGTTGGTTACTTCGATTCTGCTATCACGTCGTGCCTGCATTTTTTTTTTTTGTTAATCAAAGACTTTGTGGCTAGGTTTTTGTTTGTGTATTTTGGTGAACAGGTGTGTATTTGGCGTTGGTGTATTTGGCAAACAAGTTTTATTGCAGTAATTAGCGAACAAAACCAGCGGTACCTTTTGATGTCAGGTTGTCGAAATGGAAGAGTAAAACAATTACTCTCCTTTCTAAATTATAAGATGTTCTTTTTTTTTTTTTCTAAATACATAAGTTGTCTAAATACTCAAGTTTTTGCTATGTACATAGATATATGTTATATCCAAATATATAATAAAATCTATGTATCTTAAACGTCTAACATTTTATAATTAGAAAAGGAGTGATTATCTCTAAGAGCTCCTTGAATCTATTCCCAAAAAACATTAACTTCTTGCATGCACTGAAAATCTCCCACTCAACTCCACGCATTCCTACTCTAACTCTACAGTCTGCACAACCCTCCATGCATGGCTCAATCACCTGATCAACTCTTAATCACCTAATCTACATCTTTTTTGTCGCCAACTATGTTTTTCTCCCATACTTTGCTTTTTATTTAGTTGTCCAACACATTGACAGGAAAAAGTCTAAATAACCCCCTCAACTATTGAGGGTGGACTACATAACACCCTGAAATATGAAACCAGATTTTCTACCCCCTGAACTATCAAAACCGGTCAAATAACCCCCTAGGTGGTTTTGAACGGTGGTTTTGTCTTTTTTATTTATTTGCCGAATCTTTGAAAAATCATAATAAGTCATAGAAAAATCATAAAATAGAAAATCCAATTTTGTTG
>JAKNSH010456258.1:0-10831 GCA_027790015.1 Cymbopogon flexuosus
CAACGATTTCAGAGGTACGGCATAATAGCAGAGACAATAGTCACAATTCAGAGTACACTCTATTTGTTGGTAGATAAAAATAAAATAGGTAAGGTCCATGTAACAACTAGTTAACCAAGACAGCAAGGCACTGTTGTCTCATTGGCTCTGAAACCTGAACCATCCATCAGAGACGACGCTAGCGGTCCACCAAATCCAGACTCTGAACTTGTTGCCAGCCACCAAGCAAAAACAACTGAACCGGCAAGGCGGCAAGATCACAACCACACAGAAGATGACAGCACAAGCATACTACATACAACTACTTCGCCAGAGAAGCGAAGCCGGCGGTCCTAAATCGACCTCTGGATGCTGCAGGTTTTGCTCCACAAACCCAAACACATCTCTTCTTGGAACTGGAATTGGAATTGGAAGATACAAATAAGTCTTGACAGAGGATCCATACCTTTAGAGCCATGGCAACGAGACGGCGGCGCTGCTCTTGGGATGCCTCGGCGAGTTCTTGGCGGTCGATTGCGTCGAGGGGGCGGGGGCGGGGGCGGGGATGTCCAAGCTCGACGCGCCTCTTGTTTATATCTACTGGCGATGGAAGGGAGGAAGACTGGGAGAGGAAGGAAGGTAGTTTTGCTGAAAAGTGCCTCCTACTTGGACTTATTTACAAACTGGTACTAGGAC
Source organism: Cymbopogon flexuosus (assembly GCA_027790015.1). Lineage (NCBI taxonomy): Eukaryota > Viridiplantae > Streptophyta > Magnoliopsida > Poales > Poaceae > Cymbopogon > Cymbopogon flexuosus. Next base: position 676 of record JAKNSH010456258.1, read on the forward strand.
CGGCTCGACTCGTGAAGAATTAGAGAATAGAGTTCTAGTTGGTTTATGTCCCGTTCGTAATCCAAACTCAGAAAACATGCTTATATGAGTTAGAATAGCCCACTGCCTACGTCTAAGTAGTCTAATTCCAAAATGTATTAGAATGAGTTCCAAAGACATATGAGAATATACGACACATGATATAAGTTTCGTTGCAACGCATGATATATTTGCTAGTACAATCATTCATATTAACCGATAACTCGAATTCACGTGAAAAAGAAATCCCACCGTTAGAAACCAGGTGTGCTGATTGGTCCAAGGCTTTGGATCGGAGAAGTCGTCCCGAACGATGCTGCGAAAGAGCTGCATTAAGTTGAAGGTTCTTTTTGTGGAATGTCCGGATATTCCGAGCATGTCCGAGTACAAACCACTACGGAAACATTTGCGGGGCGTTTGATTCATGGGCTGAACCATCTGGGCCTTAAAGGGCCAGCAGGTAAGAGGCGGGCGTCCTATTAGACCCAGGTTGCACGAGATATTCCTTTCTACCAAAATCAGCTTCTTCTTCTTCTTTTTTGAAAGAAATCATAATCAGCAACTAACCAATGGTTCAGAAGTCAGAACACACAAACATGACTTCCATTTTCACTCACATCCCACAAGGAAAGGAACAGCAAGCAAAACGAATTTTGGAAGTCTGGCAAGTTTCTGTCTATTCTACATTGCTACCTCTACCCTAATCCTACTTACCAAAACTTACCCCAACACCCTCACTGTGCTGAGGGCGTTCTGCAATGCAGCCTCAACAGACTAATATGCCCATTCAAGCTCTGAAGACCGTCATTAGAAAAGGTTGATCGCCTTTTTCCCTGGTGCTTGTGTTGCAGTGCAGGTCCATCCCCATCTTTGCGGCACCATTCAGCTACACAAGGGTGGCCTGATGCATATCATTTCACCAGCTGCGGTGTCATGCCTCCACAGGACTGCTCCTGGCGACTTCTTGGTCTCCTTGCCTCCCTGTCAGTCTGCCTTGCCGAGTGTGAGGCTTAGCTCTACTCTGCCCATTCGCCTGAGCTAAATGCTGCTTCCTTAGAATTCTTCTGCGGAGATGCTCATCTCTTTCTACTGCCTGGACAACAGCTTTTGTGAGCCTCGACTCGACTATTTCCCATGACACAAGCTTCTCTAGAATCGCAGAAACATAATCAGCCCTTCGATCCTGTAAAAAAGAATGAAATGGGAGCTAAACACGTCAAAAATGCGCTATTTAAAAGCTGGCAAACTTTAAGCAACATTTTCCATCTAACCTCATAATCCAGGTAGTATGCATGCTGTTCCAAGAAGTGAAGAGAATTGTTAGTGACGATGTATTTTTAGTAAAAAGGAAAGGAAAGGAAAGGAAAAATACAATGTGGAAACTGTACCTCCCAAACATCAATCGCAAGGAGTGGCTGCCAAAGAAATAGATTGATGAGACTCATGTGGATAAAAAATGAACTCATGATGGTATAAGGGTGGGGAAGTTGTAGGGTTGATGCTCACAGAGTGGCCCCAGACAAGAGGGTTGATGGCATTTGGAGTCTTTGAGATGACCAGCCTACCATAATTGTCCGATGGGATTGGGCTTCTTGATTTCACATAAGGCAAACCGCTTCCTTTGTCTACAAGAAGTTAAAGAAAAGATTTATGTTCTGACCAACATGTGCAAGTTACAAAGTAGAACTGTGAAATATGTTCTGACCAACATGTGCAGGTTACAAAGTAGAACCGTGAAGGCAAGAGGCATGGTCATCAGCATCACTTACAGGAAAGCCAAACCCATCCGGAACCAAACTGAGTCAGCGCAGCATCCATGAATTGTCGGATCATACCCTCATAGGAGCCAAAGTCTCTATTAATAAACTTCAGAAGACGTTCCGGTGGCTTGCCACCACCACCAGGTTTCATGGATCGCCAATAGAAGTCATGGTTCCATACCTAAAATCATGGCCAAGAATTAGCCACTTGTTGAAGCATACACAAGTACACAGATGCACTGCATGCAATAGCCAATGAATAGTACCTGTGCAGCATGGAAGAAGGGAGGATGGGGCTCCTCCCTACCCTCATTGAAGGAGGCGAGCATCATCTGCCCCAGCGACATTCCTTCCCACTCGCTACCACCTATCATGCCATTGAGCCGGTCCACGTGGATCTGCTGATGAACTCCCCAGTGCTGCTCCACCGTCTCCTTGCTTATGTATGGCTCCAGAGCATCCTACATTACCATCCCGGGTATCTTTCATTCTATTCACTGCTAATCTTAGCAAATCGACGCTGAGTACATACCAAAGCATACGGAAGTGGCTGCTGCTTTATCCACTCATCAACCTCAGGCAGTGAAGACTCCAGTTCATCTTCGGTATCAACATCAGCATCAATGTCATCATCAGCTGCAGCCTCAATGTCTGCTTCATCGTCAGTAGCATCACCATCCACACTATTATCCTCGGTCAACAAATCCACCTCATTGGCACAACGAAATATTGGGCAATTCTGTGTCCTCCTCATCTCTCCCTGACCAGAAGAATTCACTCTATAGAATTAAATCAAACATTTAATCAGGTCAGAGAGGCGTCCCTGGCCCAAAAATGATACTATTGGAATGAAAAGAGTGTTTCAGGAATTTGTTCTTGCAGTGAAAGATGGTAGTAGTCTTCTAAGATAAGGGGGAAAATGATGTACATAACCCAATTACTCGTCATTATTGGAGACGAACTCAACAAGAGGTCAAAACATGAACTGTTATAGCACTTACTAGTAGAAAATAACAACAATTATTATTAAAAAAAAAAGCAAGTAAATGTTGCACACAAGAACACAGTGCCTACTTCCCAGTACCGACCGGACCGGCACCAACTACAGTACTACACTATACAAGTTATAATAGCACACAGATAACCAAGCACAGGACTACCTCCCAATTCGAGCTACCAACCAATGAATGGCAAGTGTGGGAAGGAGAGGGACGGGGGGAAACACTCACCTCGGCGCCTCCTCTCCGCAGGAGGACGAGGCGGCGGCCAAGCCGCTGGGAGTCACCGCCGGCGCGCAGGTAGCAGGATGCGACGCTGGATGAGGCGAAGCAGCCGGGAGAGAGGCCGCCCCCCACTGCAACTGCCACCAGCGCGGTGGACGCCATGGACGCTCTTCCGACTTGGGTTGCGAGCGAGGCAAGACAAGATGAGGCGGACGGAGGGGATAAGCGCGGCCGCGCTGAGGATTGCCTTGTGGGCTCAAACGGGCCCAGACTTTGGGCCTCACTTTAGTTTTGAGCCCATTTGTGACCCATATCTCATCCAGCCCATGTTTCCACGTGGGCCGGTTGCAAGCCCCAGATGCGCAACCGCCGCGTGAAGGCGTAATCACAAACTACGCTTTCTTCCATGAACTGAACGTCTGAACCTGAACGAGAACGACTCTTGAAGCATGCGTGAGGACAGCAAAAACCTGCACTGCACTGCACTGCGCATAAATTTTTTGAGTAAGAAGCATCTCCAGATCCTTCTATCGAATATTCATATGATACAAAGACCCAATCATGAACCGAGATTATTAGAAAAAACGCACTAGAATATCGTTTTTATTTGTCCGGAATAATGCAGGCAGGCAGGCACGCGCAGTGGTGACGAACAGCCTGAACCGGCCCTCTTCTTCTTCTTCTCGGATCGACACCTCAGTGTCAGACACTGTCAAACATCTGAAAGCAAGTTGCAGTTTTGGCACTCCGGCGACGCCCCGCCCGCCATGAGCTGGATTAACAAATGATCTGAGGTCAGACGGCGGGTGCGGTCGCCATCCATGGCCGTCGCCATCGCCGGGGTGAGGGGCGGATGGCGCGTTCCGCGTGCGTGCCGGCGGCAGAATCCGTCCTTGCTTCTGTGCCGCCGGGTGGGTGTGGTGTGGGTGCGGCTTGCCGCAATGGACAACAGCTATGCTGCTGCTCCGTCCCTGCAAGAACAGTACAGTCTGGTGTAGAATACTTGCGCTGTGATCGTAGCTGATGCTGACAGACCAACTAATCCGTGGTGGTTATTGTTGTATGTATACGCAAGTAGTTGGGGATGTATCTGGACAGACAGTAGAGGGAGGAAGATCTTGCTTGTTGATTGTCCTGGTCAAACACTCATGGAGTCCTTTGTTTCTGTAAATGGAAGTTGGGTAGGAAAGACAAAGGTCAGTGTCAGTGAAAATCATTTGCAAATTCGTGTGAATTCATTCAGTCATCAATAGACCGGCCACTGATCAGTTGATTCAGGAAAGGTACAAAAGAACAGTTTTTGCTGTGTTACCTAAATCGGTAAATCTGTCTTTGACTGCTTGCTGCAAATAGAGGAGCATGTCAAGGATTTTTTTTTTTTTAAAAAAAAATACATATGTTTTAAAATTAAAATTTGCATTTGGAGATTTGCAACTCAGTGTTTCAGTTACACAAGAAACTCAAACAGAAGCCGTTGTCAGAATCAGCAGAAGCCTCCAAACCAAACCTTTTTCTTCTGCAAAAACTATATCAATAATTAAACATGACGAGAGGAGCCAGTTTACCTGCTTATTGCCAGTAACAGAAGAAATGATCTGGTGACAAGTTCATTTCAGAGAGGCTCCAAACCGGCGCTTTTGAGCCTTACGCCAGTATCATATAGGATTCAAACATGTCGCTGTAATGCCGAATAAGCCTATGGGCACTTAGACTGGCCATCCACTTCCACCAATTGCTGCATTATATTATCTTAATACCCATATCATAGATGCTGTCAGTTTCAACACCTAGGAGGCTAGGACCAAGTTGCTACAGATTAATCCTTGAACTAGGAATACTGAAGCATATAATAAAACAAAACCAATGCAAACAGTACAAACATTTGATGTTTCTGTGTAAACATAGAACATAGCAAAGAGAAATCTAGAGCAGCCGGAATATTTGTGTTGCATTTTTTCAGACCATCTACAGAAGATGTCAGCATAAGGAGACGTGTAATTCAAGCAACATACTGATTTCTGTTCATACATATACGTAATATAGACCGCGTGTGCGTGTTCATTCATTGGTGCGAAAGTGGCCAAATTCTTTATAGGCTGATTTTTCCACTGATGAGACAAATTGAGGGGAACGGAATCTTTGCCTCCAATGGCGGGAAGATACCTGCCATCACTTTGTTTATTAGCCTCAGCTAGTGCCACACTCAACTAGTACATGTCTTCTGTGCTTGAACTCTTCTGCCAAGTACCATTTTTAAAAGATTAATTGGTGTTTTAGGTGGGATTCTATTTTATATTATCTCATTTGTTTCATTGCTTCTGTAGCTTGAATAAGTGATTGCCCTTAGTGGCCCTACTGCAATACTACTAAAGCTCGCGACTCCTATTATCAATCTGGCCAATTGTTGCACCAGGAGAGGGGAGGTTGAGCTAAGAGGGGTTCATGGAGATGGAGGGGAGGGGCCTGTCTGATTTGTTCAGGAACACCAGCGAGGAGATCTTCCTCAAGGCAGTAATGGAGAACTCAATGGGAGTGGCAGCAGCGCCGAGCATGGAGATGCTGGGGTTCAAGAACATGTCGCAAGGTCTCAGAGAAGATAGCGAGGAGTTGTTCAACAGCTGGCTTATGAATGGAGAGGCAAGAATTCTGAAATTTTCCTCTTGTTTCTTCTCTCTGAGCATGAAGATGAAATAGTTCATGGTTCAGAACATATAGTCCCTTCTGCTGGTGATCAATCACTTCTTCTATCGTTTCAGAAAGTATATAGCGAATGTTTTGTAAGCTTTGTTAACATGAATACTGAAGTGCCACTTAATATGTTGGCTAATCTTTTACTCGGAATATATCACCTAAATGTATGGCTGCTTATTTGCAGATCCCAGGATTTGGTGCAGTGAACAATCGTCCTCGACAACCATCCAGGTAAGATGCTGGTAAATGATGCAGAGTTAACTAAATTTGCTAGGTCTGTAAATATACACCAATGAAAGAAATTATGTACTACTTAGGTGAAACGAACACCTCAAAACAAAGATCAGTAATTAATTGAAACTAATCTCATAAAAAGGCTATCTGAACTCATATGCCTCAGATACTAAATAGATCGTGTTACCATTTTTTTTCTAAAGAGAAAACCGCAGACTTTAAGAAAGCATATAAAGGTATGCATATTACCCAATTAAAGGTTGGAAAAGCATGAATGGTCTACTCCTAAGTCCTATGATTTGGTTAGCTGTAACTCCTAACTCACAAGGTGTTGTCCAAAACTATGCAGGTTGTCATCAGAAGCTACAGGCCTTCCGAATCAACAGCATGACATTGCTCAACAAAATTTTATCACTGACAACTTGGTTCCACAGAATTTAGCAATTCCTTCAGTCGAATATCCAAATAACCACAACCAGCAACCACTCAAGTACTGTATTTATACACCAACATCGCCTTCCACAGTTTCTTAAAAATAATAATCACATTCTACTTTATGATCTATGTATTATAAGTTTTATTGGTCTTGCTTGTTTTGCCAAAACAGAAATGCAGCAGAGAAGGGAATGCAAGCCAGTGACCTACTTCTAGCAAAAGTTAGTCATCTTCACTATCCAGTTGCTACCATATTCACAAATTTGTACATGAGTAAAAAAATAGTGTTTTTTCTTATTTTATCCATTTCTAGGCCTGGTTCCACAGCACTCAACCAATGACTAGAAGTCGTTCGTCAGAGTTAAGGCAGGACCTTCTGATTCCATTTGCACTATTACCTTCTCGCATGAAATATATGGTTCTTGCCTCAATTTTCTTGGTCATATTTACAGGAGGAGGTATGCTGCAATGCAAACTAATATGGCACCAATAACTATAGGAAGCATTGAAGCAACTAACCAATTAAAACAAGATTTTACTAACACAGCAAACAGCACACCAATGAGTAACACACCTGTTCATACACCAAAGTTTGTATCTCCTTCAAATTCATCAACATCGCCTCTGGATAATCCACATATGGCAGCACAAGATACTGTTACCTCAGTGGTGAGCATGCTCAAGGACACGCTTGAGCGCAAGAAGCTTGGTAGCCATGCTAACAAAGACACCTCAGTGGGCAATTCTTTTGGATTCTATGATACTCAGCAGTTTCAACAGAACATTCTTGGAGGAACAGACTTCTTTCCCATAGTGACAACTGCCCAAGTTCAGGATTCCCTGATGCTTCCCATGGTCGAGAGACCCATGGAACCAAACAATGGTAATTTCGTTGCTCCTGCAAACCAGGTTTGGTTCGGTGCAGCGTCTCGAGAGCCTTCACACAGTGGATCCTCTACTGCCATCACCACTCATTCAGCTGGATTTGAAATGTGTGATGAGCTACCTCCTTCAGGGCAAGCGATGTCTGTTTGTGAGAGCACTAGAAAAAATGCTGCAAATGGAACAACTGACTGCAAATCAAAAGGCAAAGGTATACTTCTATCAATACAGATATCCTTGAGTTTAGCAAAACTTTACTTGGCCTAACACAAATACTTGAGTACTGACATGGACGTGAGGATGTTTGATCTGTTCTATAATGATGTTATTATTATCAAGCCATGGGAGACTAAAAATTGTGTTTATGTTTGTTCAAAAATTTACAGAATACAGAGAGAGGGTACAAAAGGATACTTTGAAAGATGAGAGAAAGGTAAGTTCAACTCATACTCCTGGAGCATCAAAAGTTTGTACTGTTGAAGTATTTCAATATGGATCAGTTTTCTCATTTGCAGAAAGCAGCCCTAACTCGAATGGGATCCATTTCATCAGAACAAGCAGGTATATCCAGAAGATGACTTATTTTCAGGCACCAAATACTTGGCATATGGTGATTTCTCAAAACAATCACTTACCCAAACACATCCTCATAAGATATTGTGGGGGACTTAAAATATATAAATTGTCATGTACTCCTACATATGTACTTGTGCCAAATGAGCAATCGCTTAAAATATCATATACTACTGTGCAGTTTCTTCTTAATCACCAAACAATCTAATTAGTTAACTCTGCAGCTGATAATGGAGATCCTACGAAAAAGCGCAGGGTTGAGCGCTCACGCAAGTATGTAATGGTTCTCCCTTCTTAAAAAAATGGTCCTTGATCGATGAGTTATATTTATTATACAGTATGTGATGTCCCATTACATTCCTATGGTTCAGAATGGCAGAAGCAAAGGAAAGAAGTTCCACACCAGTAATACCATCTGACATGCAAGCTGTACTCAAACGCTGCGAAACCCTAGAGAAGGAAGTCCGATCACTAAAACTTAACCTATCTTTCATGAACAGGTGGGTACACTGCTGCAAGGACACAAGTTTCTAAGGAAAATTCTTGTCAAGTAATCATAAACATATTTAATTAAATGTTTATAAACACGATTACAGGAAAGATTCAGAACAGACCAAGCAGATCGAGGAGCTTCAGAAGCAAAACGAGGACCTGACGGACGAGAAGGAGCGGCTGCTGGAAGAGATCGAAAGAATTGTCTCCGACCCCAACACATGAGCACCCAGCCATTTTGACCCTTTTCTATATACTAATAGAATTAGACTTGAAATGGTCCTAGACACAATCAAGCAGGGCAGCAAGAATTGAAGTGCTGGCCTAAGTGTACCATTCTTTCCTTGTTACCACATATAACAAAGAGCAGGAACAACTTTCATTTCAGGGTCTATCTCAGATAAAACCACCAAATTTCATCATTGTAGCAAGCTAGGACTTCAGAGTTCATAGACGCAAGCATCTGAACATATGCTAATAAATGTAATCCCGTTTTCAAGCTTGGACAAATGAAAAGATGCTTACACTTCGTCAAAATAAAAGATGCTAAATGATTTCCAATTTCCCAGGCATGAGAGTCAGTTAAAAAGTTACTGATTCAAACATGAGAAATAAGACAGGCATGTTCATAAAATTCGAAGGATTAGTACAGAGACAGCCACCAAACCGATTCCATTCCAGATATAACCATCAATTCGATTCCATTTCATCATCCATCCAATCCAGCAGTTCCGACACAACCACACCATACATTTTCAAGACTAACACCCCATGATCGCTAAGAAACAGATAGTAGAACTAGAGCAGCACATACAGCGGCCTGCGCTCACTGCTTGTTCCTCGGCGAGGTCCTCCTTGCCCCAGCCGCCGTGGCCGTTGCAGCAGCCTTCCTCCTTGGCGACGCCCTCGCCGGCGCCCCAGCAGCGGGTGCAGAAGCCTTCCTCTTCGGCGACGCCCTCGCCGGCGCTGCGGGCGTTGCGGCAGCCTTCCTCCTTGGTGATGTCCTCGCCGGCGTCACGGCACCCGCCTTCTCCTTCTCCACCAGCTGCTGCTCCACGGCGATGCGGTCGAACTCGTCGCTGAGCTTCCTCGCGCGCCTCTTCTTGGCGGCGGTGACGATGGCCGCGAGTGGCTCGTCCTCCTCTTCCTCCTCCTCCTCCTCAGACTCGTCGGATTCGTCGTCGTCGTCAACGAGCTCCCGCTTCATGGCCCGCTCCCGCGCCGCCACCTCCTCCTCGTCCTCTGAGTCGTCGCCGTCGAAGTCATCATCAGATCCAAGCGCGGCGACCGAGGCGGGCATGTGGCCAGCGGAGCGGGCCTTGGCGGTAGCCTTGGCCTTGGCCCTGGCGTCGCGGCGCGCGGTGCGGCGGAGCTTGTTGATGTTGCCCTCGATGCGGCCCTGCAGGCGGAGGCGCTTCTCGCAGAAGCCGCCCATGGACCAGTGCGCCTCGCGCGCCCACTCGAGGAGCGGGTCGGTGACGGACGCCGGCGGGTCGACGCGGTCGCCCGGGAAGATGCGCGGCCGAGGCAGCCCGCTGCCGTAGAACCGGCCGGGTCCCAGCGCCACCACCATGCTGCTGATCTGTCGCTCTCGGCTGTGGATCTGTCGCTCTCGGGTGGATCTCGGCAACTGCAAGCGGCGGCGAAGTTAGGGGATGGGAGGGATCGTGGGGACGGAGTTTATAGGAGGAGGGGAAGCGTGGCGGGAAGTGTAGGCGAGATTGGCGCCAAGAAAATGGCGGCAAAAGGCTCGGGTGGACCGAAATGGGGGATCGGGCGCGGCGCGGGAGGGAGGGAGGGGAAGCCGCCGCCGCCGCGTCGTGTGAATGGGAGGGAAATGGCGGGAGC
>JAKNSH010456316.1:0-10852 GCA_027790015.1 Cymbopogon flexuosus
CGAAGAGAGCACCGGCGCCTCGACGAGAGTCGTTGGGGGCTGGTTGAGATGTTGCCTTGGCATTAGGCACAAGCAAACCCGAGCGGTCCTGCCTGACACAGCCAAAAAGACGGCAAAAGCGACGCTACCACCCACCAACTCTCCTACTGGCTACTACTAGCGTGATCCCTTTCATCAGTCGCCTGTGCGCCCACAGTATATACTCGTACTGCTGCTAGCAACGTGGGCACACGCAGGCATTCAATCATGAAAGCGGCATCTCGTTCGTTCGGCATGTGATGAAGCGTGATTATTACGAGGTCGGGGTGTGGCGCGAACGTTCGTACCTGGCCGAGCACGGCGTTGGGGATCTTGGCCATGAACGAGTCCTGGAGGTCTTTCCCCATGGGCGCGGCGCCGGACATGACCATGCGGATGGACGCGAGGTCCGCGGCGCCCACGCGGGGGCTCTTGGCGATCTCCACCACGATGGGGGGCACGAAGGGCGCCACGGTCACGCCGTGCGCGCGCACCAGCTCCACCAGCGCGCCGATCTCGAACTTGCGCATGATCACGATGGCGCAGCCGGCGCGCAGCCCCGCCAGCAGCACCGAGTTGAGCGAGTAGATGTGGAACAGCGGCAGCACGCACAGCAACACGTCGTCGCTGCTGAAGTACAGGTTCGGGTTCTCGCCGTCCACCTGAAAATTTGCACAAAAAAAAAAATCTCATCACAGTCAAAACGAGTCGAACGAGGATTTGAATTGAACTCTGAATCCTAGAATGGGCACGGATCTCGGGCCGGATCGTGAGATTGTCAAACAGCTGGCTCTGGCTCTCTGCTCTGGCTGCGTTGAATTACTCCGGCTGACAGGTGGGACCCATGTGAGGCTAGCCATGAGGCCGGCTGTCCCCATTAACGGCTGATGACGCGGTGGTGGTAAATGATCATGATCACTCTATTCGCGCCGACAAAAAAGCGCGTGAAAAAAAAATCCTCCCGAGCTGGAAAGCGTGGACCATCACGCCACTTCCAAGCGAAGGGGAAAATCCCCAAAAAATTCGTCGCCCCAATAGAAATGCTTTTGCTCATGATAGAGCTTAACGGGATGGAAATGGAACAATGGAGCAGGCCACAGTAGCGGCAGGAGGAGGAGGAGCTCTGCTCTGTGCTCTGACCTGCTGCGCGACGCTGGCGATGAGGCTGCGGTGCGTGAGCATGACGCCCTTGGGCAACCCGGTGGTGCCGGAGGAGTACGGCAGCGCGACGACGTCGTCGGGGTCGACCACCTCGTCGGCGGCGAGCGGCTCCGCGGCGTCCATCAGGGCCGCGAGCTCGAGGCACCCGTCGAAGGCGCCGTCGACGGCGACCACGGGCACGCCGCGCTCGGCGGCGAACCCGCGCACCTTCTCGACGGCGCAGGCCTCGGTGACGATCACCTTGGTCCCCGCCGCGGCCGCCTGGCGGTGGATCTCGTGCGGGGTGTAGAACGGGTTGGCCGTGGTGGTGGCGGCGCCCAGCCTTGCCGCGCCGAGGAAGACGAAGGCGAACTCGGGGCAGTTGCGGAGGAGGTTCATCACCACGTCGCCTTTCCCCACCCCGAGCCCGCGCAGCGCCGCCGCGGCGGTCCGGGTGAGGCGCTCCACGTCGGCGTAGGTGTGGACGGCGCCCGTCTGCCCGTCGATGAGGCACGGCCGGGTGGATACCTCCGGCAGCCGCTCGAAGCAGTAGGCCTGCAGCGAGAGGTGGCGCGGGATCTCGATGTCGGGGAGCTTGGAGCGGAACACCACCGACTCCGCCGACGCTGCGGCCGCTGCCGCGGTGGGATCCTCCGCGACGGAACCCATCGGCCTCGCCGGAGGTGAAGCGGTCGACGACTCCGCGTGGGCCGGAGGAGGGCAAGTGGTGGCCGGGATTTCGAGGATCGAGGATCTCTGCTCGGCTCCGACGCTGCTCGCCTGAGCTGAGGAGTGGCGGAATTTGGGGGGAGGCCGGTTATTATACCGTCGCGGCGCGGCGAGGTGGTGGAAGGGTTGGTGGGGGACAGGTCACATAGGATGACTTGTGGGACCGCAGTGTCGGTGGTGGAACGCGTAACGAGTTCGAGGGTGTCCATGTCCGTGGGCCATAGCGTTGGCATCCGTCCACCGGGTTGCTGAGGTGGCACGGATAGGTCGAGAGTTGACTGCAGTATAGTAGTCTGTGGCACGTAACGAGTACTTTTCAGGCCTTATGTAGATTGAAGAATTGGCGTTAGAATTTTTTAGCATTTTATTTATATTTGATAAAAATTATTCAAACTTTGACTAACTAGACTTAAAATGTTCGTCTCGTTAAGTACAACAAAACTGTATAATTAGTTTTTGATTTCATCTATATTTATTACTCCACGTATTTGCTGGTATTTTGATATGATAGGGAATCTTTTTTTTACATAGTAAATTTGGATGATGAATTTGAAAAACTAAACAATCCTCAGTTTTTCACCCAAACAGCTTTGGCAGGCCAGCTAGTTGCCACGCCACGAGGGAACGAGATCGTCTAACTTGACGACTGCACTTGCAGTCACGCAATCTGAGCCATCAGCTGAGCATCGGACGTCTGCCCGTATTGACGTGCTCACGGCCTGCGGGTCCGGCCCAAATACAGCCCATTGTCTCCGGTCTCCAAATCTCGAGTGCCACCGTCCACTGCCGCGCCGCCGCCATCTAGGATCTAGCGCCACGCCGCCGGTGGCATCTAGTGCTGCGCCGTCGCATCATCCGCCTCCGCCCTTGCCACCGCATCCCTCCTCCGAGTAAGCGTGCCCCGCTCTCCTCTGGTACATGCCTCCTGTCCAATACCTGAACCTGACCTGAGCGAATCTCAAATCCCCCATCTTCTCGTTTTCCTCCTCAGGTCTGGAGCCTCAACGACATCGCTGATATTTTGCTGTGTTTGGCATTAGGAAGTATCACTTGGTAAGTGATATTTTCCAAATATAAGCTACATTCTCGTAGCTCGCTCATTAGTATTGAGCTTTTCATGCTTGTATTGAAACGCTGGTTTTTGGGACCCTTGTTTTTCTACAGATTCAGGCCGTGGCGATTCCACTTCTCCTTTTCTAGTGTATCAGGTCATACACGTTGCAGCATCAGTTGGCCCAGATGCAGAGCTCCATCCATCTCCGTGTGCTTCTGCATTCCAAGGGAAGGGCAGCCGTGGTTCTGCAATTCCGAGTGTCAGGATGTTCAGAACAATAATGTAAATAGCAGAGCTGTTGGCAGTTTCAGAAAAGGATTGTTAGATAGGATTGTGAGATTGTAAAGTGATACTACTGTGACTAAAAATTTGAGAATGTGATCTGAATTGCTCAAGTAAATGACTGGAAGTACAGATTGTTGCATAATGATCATGCCTTGATTGGAAAAGAGCTTCTGATGCTTGCATTTCAGTAAACATACATACATCGTAGCGAAAGATATTCGGATTGCAAAAGACAGTCATACAAATTAAACTTGCAAAAGACATTCAGATTGCACATCGGTTGCAAAAGATATCGATGCCTCACCCTCGCCACCTCGCCGCCGCGGGAAAAGACTACGAACTCGCGGAAAAAAGAACAACGCTGGCGCCAAAAAAGACAGTGACAGAGTCGATTTTGGGCCGAGGCCCTTGTAGTGGAAGAGCACCGTAGCCGAACCAGCAGGCTGTGAGCATATAAACTATTCGTCAAAGCCGGCAGACGTTCGATGCTCAACCGACGGCACAGATGTCGTGACTGCAGGTGCAGTCGTTTGAGGTGAAGTTAGGTGATCTCGTTCCGCCACGAGCCGGAGGGGTCATTCTGAACTTCTGATCCCCATGTAGATCGAGAACCTCAACTTCTGATCCCCATGCAGAACACGTGCTTGCCGACGTTCCCTATGCATCTACAGGGCGCATTTGGGAGCATGCATGGTCTTATACTGAACATGGCGTTGGATGATACGGAGGAGCTCGGGCTGCATGCAGCTGGAGGTGTAAGTGCAGGACAATGAGAGTGTTGAGACTCAGCAGGGTGCCGCGTGTTGCACGGTCTTGGTGAAAATGTTCAGCCAGGTTGCTGACGTGAAGCCACTGCTGACCGTGGTAAGTGATAGTTTAAATAGGGTAAGATTAGACATATAAATTTTTAGTGCCACAATTCAAATCTCCCTCTTTTAAAGCCTTTTGGTTACAATACAAATGGTGAAAACCGTCCTGTGATCTTTTTGGCAGTAATTAGGTGGCCTTGCCTCCTGGTACGCGGTCGGGTGTGTAATACGTTTTCCTATAATGGTGAAGTGTTAATGGTACGGTAGTAATGTTTATGGACGTTATTTACACTTGAATAAGGTAAAGTAGTTTTAAAATAAAAACATCTTCGTGGTCTTTTCCCTTTGTTCCTACTATGTCCTAACCTATGGAACTTCCGTTGATGTAATGGAAATGGGGCTTTCTTGGATTAAAAAATGTTATATAATCTTTACTGTAAGAACTAATTTTCCCTGCTATATTTTTAGATGAAGTTTTTGACGGAGCATACACCTTGTGAGAGTGGGCCAAAGGGAGAGTGTATTGTGAAACATGCCTGAGGAGTCTGGCCATTGTTTTCCTTGTTTTTCTTTTGAGGTGAAGGAGTCTCGGCTTATCATAATAGCTAGATCCAATCTATTGAGCACAAGAAAAAGATTTGCATCTGTTAATTAATTTTAAGAGGCATCTATGTAAATTCAAAAAAATAAAAGAGGCGGCTATGTATTGAACTGTCTCTGTAAATTAACCAACCACCTCTAAAGTTCAATAGTCTGTGTGACATCATTGCTAGATTCACTATCAAATTAAATTGTTCCAACCTTTGACATCTGCTAACAAAAATTGATAAATATTTTGAAAGGAAGGGTTTCCCTACGGTCACATTGCTTTTCCCTAGGGGCATATGCCCCCATGTGAAGGTTCCTCTATAGCTTGTTTTCCCTGTTGTCCTAATCTAAGTCCAAGTTGTTCATGGCTTTCATCTCATGAACAAGTGCACCATTACCAAAGCAACACGACCATGCCACACTTCTGACATGTGAAGTAACCAGTATCCTACTGCCATTGTGGCTTTTAGGAAATGCACCCTTGATTACCTCCCAATCTGCCACATATCGTCAATTAAGATGACGTACCTGGTGAAACTAAGTTTAAGTTATCTTACAATTATGCATATAGGATCGTAAAACTAGCAGCTTAACCAGTGTTTAATGTTAGTAGCAAACTTCATCTCTCGCAGACATTCGGAGATGCAGGGAACTAGTAGTTCCAATGTTGTCATTCACATGATTGATCATCCTAACCAAAGTAACTATTATATTTGTGTGCACCAAGCGGGATGGAGCAAGGGTATGCGGCCCCCTCCCAACCCTAAACAGAGCTTTTGACCAAACCACCATCGATGAAGTTCACTGTAAACTTTGTTAGGGTGATCTTGCAAAGTTATAAGAACCACATGTAGAACTCTTGGTGTGTGCAAGCACCAATGGCAAGGAGGCATGAAAATCTCATTAAAAACTAGGCCTAAATCTAGAGAAAAAAACGACTTCTAACTAGCCTAATTAAGCATTAATCCATGCATATTTTAGCTAATTTTCTAATCTTCTTTTAAGCATAGATAATGGCTATAAAACAAATATTTGAGCCTCAAACTCAACTACAGCTTTCTCAAGCTCCAACGTACTCCAAATGGCCATGTATGGGGATATATATAGCCTCGATATACTTAACTAGTTGCAAGCCAGCACTGAATATAGCTCCAGTGAGCACACCACAGAATCTGGTGCCCCTACCACGTCAATTAGCCATTGTGGACTGTTGAAAATGATTCCTTTGGGGCACCAAAGGACACTTTCCATGCATTAAGCACAGGGGACTAGGACCTCCCTGATGCACCTTTAATGTACGGTGCCAGCTACTCTCTCATACACACACCACCGGAAGTATGCAGTACACTACTATGAGAGTAGCAAATGAAATCTGAAATCTCTATGTGAGTAGCATCATGGATTAGCTTTTTTTTTTTTTTTTGAGCAAAAGCATCATGGATTAGCTGCACATGAGAAGGGTGTGTATTAAGTTTTGGGTTACGCGGGCCTTCCTTTTGTGAGTCCATGGTACGGGCCTATTGGACTGTGGACGCTCTAAGGGCTCAATTATTTTGTGAGTCCAATTTGTGTTTCTCAATTAAAAAATCAGAGTTTTAGACACCTCTTACTCTTTAAAAAACTATTCAATTTACCTCTCTATTTAGCGGTTTTAAAAATGGTTTCGGCTGACGTGGCGTCACGTCAGCCATCCTACATGGTGCTATGTCAACTAGGAGGGAGATAAATTGGACTTTTATGATGGTTCTAGGTGGTCAATTAGACTTCACAAAAATATAGAAATAGAAAACATATCCAAGTATTTCTAAACAAATACAAATTTAAAATACTAAAATCCAATTTAAAATTAAAATTTTCATAGATTTTTTAACTCAGAAAACCATGAATAAACATGTTTCATATTTTTCCAAAAGTCATTATCTAAATTTTTTAGAATTTTTTTTGAGTAATAAATTTTTTAGAATTAGGAACCATAATGCAAAGCATGATTTTCGGAAATGCATGAAGTTTGGTATCCCAAGCCCCTACAAACTGCCTTCCTGTTCAATCGTACATAGGTCTACTACGACGATGGACAAACGAGGAAGTGGATTATGCCGGCTAAGTGACAGATGTTGGTCTGGAATCTGCATACCGTAATTTGCCATGAAGAAGACAATACTGCTACGATGTTGTTAATGTGGAATTAGAGCTTGAATTATATTTTTTTATTTTGAATTTCCCGTGCATGTCTCGATGGTTAAGCTAGGCATTATTGTTAAGGAAACGCTTTTTACAGTTTACAAGGGGATTGCATGGTGATTTATTTTGAATAGTAGCTTCTTGGCCGAGCCTCGTGTTAGCCTGTAGCTACCTTGAGTGGTCATCACATGTTAAAACTAGTGCTAATATTGATTGATTTATGGAAATGAAATAGAAGGAATGGTTTTTCATGGTCCAGTTTTTCTCATTAAACTATATTTATAATTGGATATCTTATTCCTCAACTCTCAAAACTATTTAAATTACCAACCTATTGGATTAGAAACAGTTTTAAGATGATTTCATCATTTGTATAGTTATTAGAAAAATAAAAATCTCTACTAAATACCATATAAGGTTCATAGAACCTCCATAAATTTATTTAATATTTTGAAAACTGAAATAAAAATCCTAAAGATACAGGAACATGACATAGAGAAAAAAAATATTTAGAGCCCTTAAAAATATATCTAAGAGCTTCGAAAAGTCTGATTTAGTTCTAGGAAAAAAGAAATTTCGCAAAATATTCTAATTAATGTCTAAATCTAAATGTGTTGTAAAACTTGTTAAAATATATTCTTTATTTCCATGAAACAAAAGGCGATGGTGTATATTTAATTAAAAAACATAAACGTTCTTTCAACATATCCACGCCATTAAAATTGGGCAAACAAGGATGTGTTATTAAATGAAGCTGGAAGCCTTTACGTCCCATGTTCGGCCCAGCCCAACTGGCGCGGAGGAGTCGAGTCCACGTATATGATGGACAAGGACTTTGAGAGTACTTGACCGACGACGGCAAGCAGCCTCCCGCCGTGCGTTCGTCCGATTCCGACTCGGTTTGCCTCCGCTCCGCCCATATATAGATCCTTACCACCACGCCGCCGCATCCTTCAGCCAGCTAGGGGTTGCGAGATCTCACTTCCAACGCTGTAAGCTTCGAGGTTTGCCGGCGAGAACGGAGGTTCCGATTTGCCGCCGATCGATGGTAGGCGGGAAAGAAGGTTCGCTGAGCCGGCGGGAAAGAAGGTCGTGCGTTGGTGTGCCACCAATTGGCAACTGCTGCTGTGATCGCCTTGGTGGGCTTCTTCCGGCAAGTGGTCAGTGTGGAAAGCGTGCGTTTCGGCAGGTCCACACGCACTTCCTTCCACGAAGCAGCTGTCTCTCCATCGATAACGCACGGCAGGGAGAGCCTCCGTCCTCTGCTCGGTGGACTTATTCCTTCCGTCCCAATAGACTTTTAGACTTCTTGTTTAACCGTTCGTGATACTTTAATAATAAATTTATTTATAATTCGTGATACTTTAATAATAATTTATTTATTTTATCATTTGTGTAAAAAATTTGAATTAGACAAACCGCCAAACAAGAATTCAAAAACTCAAAAACGACATTTTCGATAAGACGGAATGAGTACCATGGAACGGGAACATGCGGAGGTAGACGTTGGCCTACAGGACGTCGTGTACCTCTACCTACTCTGATGGAGAAACGAGACACCCTTCTTAACCTGCCTCACTAACCAGATCCATAGTGTTCTGATATCCGGGCGTTATTGCTTCACGTCAATTAAAGGGCGGTGGGAGGGTAGTTGTTATCTTCGGTCGTTGTCGTGCTTGAAACCGGTGATATGGAGAGCGAGGACACAATCTGCTGGCAAACAATAATAATAAAATATCATAATATTAGGAAAATAAGTGTTCACACTCTAATATTACACTAGCCATCATGACAGCCACTCATAAAGATTCAAATCTGTGTTGGGTGAGTCCATCTTGTTGAGCAACACTCACAATAAAAGCTAGACATGAGGATGCCACACCAAACCAAAGCATATAGACCCAGTGCCCTGGAAATGTTCTTCGATGCCACCAAAACCAGAGGGCTCCATAGAACCTAATCCTAGCACAAGAAAAATACCAAATATTAGTGCACAGATCCAAACTTGAACTAAAGCCGAGCACATAACTTTTTTTTCTTTTGCTTGGACCGGATCTAACATTGGCATACGGAAAACTAAAACGTACTACGGGTACAAAAAAAAAGGAATTATATCACTAACATTTATTTGGGTTCAAATTTGCGATACAAAATGAGAATACAATTCATAATTCAGTAGAGAGAGACCTTTATACAAGTAGGAAAAACTGGTTCAATATTTTTAGTTTGATTTGTTCTAAAATATATATTTTATTATTGTTATCGGTGTGTTAACTTCATTAAAAAGAAAAATAGGGTGCAAAGATTAATAATTTCATTATTTTTAGATAGTTGTTTTGGTTGGTTACTGTATCAGTGCTGCTTTGATTGATTTTTTAATAAAAGTTCAGTATGGGGGAACCTCTCCTGTTTTCTTAAAAAAAAAGTGCTGCTTTGATCAGTTTCTGTACAAGTGCCTAACTCTGTGATTTAGCATTTTGCATAGTGATAATTTGGCTTGGTTAATGTGTCAATATTAATTTTCTGGTGACGTCGCGACAGCTCGTGGGGACGACGACTTCCGCGGCAGCGGCGACTGTAAAGCTAACATGGCTAAGGCGAGGAGGAGAGATGAGATGGAGAAGAGATGTGAACTTGCGATTTGGTTCAAGCAGAAATAGAGTGGAATAGGATTGGGGGACGAACTGGAGGTGGCCGTCGCGGCGTCGGAGCCGGCGACCGAGACCTGTGTTTGCTCGAGACCGGATCAGCAGGACAGAAAACCAGAGACAGAGTGGAGACACTGATAGGGCAATTCAAGTCCCAAAAGTGTGTTTTTGACAAAGTCAAGGTGGAAAAATGTGAACCGGCGGCCAGTTGTCCAGATGATCGACCAGATCTACGGAACCCTTCCTTCGGCTCAGGCAAGCAATCCACACCGATCTACTATTTTTATAATTATAATATAAATAAATCCCCAAGCTTCATCGATTCCAGTTATTGTACTTCTTCTACATAACCAAACCAGGCCGGCGTGCAAACAGCATCGCGGCGTGCAAACAGCATCGCGAATGGGTACACAGATCCCTCTGGGTCTCTCCCTGCTATTCTTGCTCTCCACCCATGTACCTCGCGCCTCCTCGCTCTCCTTCAACCTCAACTTCTCCGACCCGGCATCTGCGGCCTGCGGTGTGCAGATCAACTGCAAAAACTCGTACATCAACTCGCCACTGCTTGAGCTGACCCCAAACGACATAGATAAGGGCACGATCGACAGCATCGGCCGGGCCACGTACGCCAAGCCGGTGCCACTCTGGCAGCATGCCGGCAGCGGCGGCGGCAAGCTGCTGGCAAGCTTCACCACGTCCTTCACTTTCAGAATCACGCCGGACAAAAAACAGCCCAACACCGGAGATGGGATGGCCTTCTTCCTCACGCCTTACCCGACGGCGACCGAGATCCCGCCGGATAGCGGTGGTGGGGGCCTCGGCCTTCTTGCGGGCGGCAACTCGACCGGGGACAGCCGGTTCGCGTTCGTCGCCGTTGAGTTCGACACCTGGGACAATCGTCCGCCTGCCGACATCAGCGGCAACCATATGGGCATCGACAACACCTCCATCGTCTCCATGGCGTCCACCAACACGTCCTCTCCGACCGGGAACCTGACGTCGAATATCGACATGACCGCCACCATCAGCTACCACAACGGTTCCAAGCTGTTGACCGCCGATCTGCTGATCAACGGCAGTTGGTACCACGTCAGCGCGACCATCGATCTGAGTAGCTACCTTCCGGAGGAAGTCGCCGTGGGCTTCTCGGCATCCACGGGCTTGTCCGCCGAGCAGCACCGGGTACTAGCCTGGTCCTTCAGTTCAACACTCGCATCGGAGACCACAGCAACAACGATGACACATGTAGTTGGTAGTGGAAACAAACTACGACTACTTTTATCCATATCGGTGCCTATCCTATTTCTGTCCCTGTGTGCCGCCGGGACCTACTTATTTCTCGTGCGGCGGCGGCGGCGGCGGCGGCGGCGACACGAAGCTAGTTGTAGCAGCAGCGACTC